>JAJMHH010000165.1:0-12886 GCA_030582955.1 Osmozyma tolerans | reverse complement strand
TTTTTTTTTTTTTTTTTTTTTTTTTTTTTGTCACAACAATGTGCGTACTTTTGCCGTTCATGACCAAGAAGAAGAGCAGATCGTAAAACGACGCCAAACCGCTTTCTCAGAAATCATCAAAATCAATATTCTGTGTATAAACTCCATAAAGTTCACCCTACTCTAGAATAATCTTTAAAGTCCTAAGCCGGATCAATTGGTTTTCGATGGGAGTCAACAGCCCACAGTATGCACAACCCGTTTGATGCATATTTACGACAACCTTTAGAAAACGGAAGTTTCTAACGGGCAGCACATGAATTTCACGACGTTGCTTTGGAGGGCAGTCTCGGAAATACTTACGCGCGTGGCGATTTCCCAATAACGAAAAGCTGTCCTAATATCTTGAGTCATCAACTCTACACATTTCAGAATATCAAATACAGAATGACGTGTACACGGTGACATAAGAATAAATTCTCTCTAAGTAGATATCTCTAGACAGGCCCCACTAATGCCCTTGCGGCGACCGGTACGACACCGACTGATCGTTTCTTGCCGGTTGCATCACCAGTTGCGACAACTGCTGTACATTTGGCTGCAAGTATCCCCCGTACGCGCTTGAGTAGTCGTGACTACCCTGGCTTACACCACCAAATTGTCCTATCATCATGCCACCCTGGTCCAGAGAGACATAGCTCATTGGCGGCACAACAAACCCACAAGAGTTTGTTTCCGGGAGGACCCCTCTGTTGCTCATCGGGCTTGGGCCTTGCGTGCTGCTCATGGTCGGAACATTAGGTGCCAGCATCGTGCCGCTCACACCTTGTGGGACTCCTAGTGCCATCACATAGTCTCCAACCGACAGCAGCTTCTTCTTCTTTTGCCGACACCCACTGCACACTTTGTGAACTCCCTGGTCCGATGGCAGGAGAGCTTTGGCACATCTATTGCAGTTCCCCATTCGTTCTAGGTTCGTTCGCCGTATCTTGTCGTTGTCACGGCATCGCTGACAGACCTTGTATTGGCCTGGAACACTCCCTTTGTTGTAAGTTTCGAGCTCTTGATTGGGGATTTGGATCGGGCCCAGACAGTGCACACACTTCCCCTGAGCAGCACGATTGGCCTTTCGAACACGCAAGCTGCGTCGACACTGTGGGCACAAAACGTATTTTTGCTCATTTGGAGGAATCACCACACCACAACGCCGACATGCTCCCAACTTATCCTTTGTTTTCTTCTGCCACCTCCGAGAACGTTGTCTTTGAAGCTCACGGCAGTGGTGACACAATTTGAATATTCTAGGTTCTGACTCGGTGCTGCCTTCTCCGCCTTCACCGCCTTCCTTCTTTTCGGACGACGCGCCGGCCTGAAGGAATTCCTTTTTGCACCTCGAGCATCTAGTCACTAGCATTGTCCCGTGATCGCCCCCAGAATGAATGTGGTCACCACTGGTAGCATTTCGTACAGAACTGACAGAGTGTACTTGTGATGTATTTGCCACATCATCACCTCGTCTTGGCTCTGCTGTCCGAGGAACCCCAGGAGGGCCGTCAGCAACGTACTGACCTCTGTTATCGAAGCCATCGGCCTCGTGGACACTGCTATTTAGCGTGGGAGCCAAGTTGCTATCGCCAGAGGCCGAGCCAGTTGTGTTCACTGCGTCTAAACTTAAATGTGGGCGAGTCGAGGCGACATCCTGGCTGTGGTGAGGAGCCTTTGACCCAATACGTGTGTCAGCATTAGGAGAGTTGTTTGCGATAGCGTGCTGGTGGACGCTGTCGGCAAAATTCATATGCGCGCTACTGCCTTGAAGAGGCCCGCTGTGCGTAAAGGTCGGCGGGAAAACGAACGATGGAACAGCAGGCTGAGAATGTATCTGGCCGCCGATCTGGGCAGGATGATTTGGAGGATTAGCATGAGCTGACGTAAGCGCATAAGGGAACATATTTCTCAATCGATTAGATTCTTGGCTTTGGGAGAAAATGTCCTGCGAGTAAAACCTCGAGTCATCTATGTTTTGCGTATGAAACTGGGAAGTGACACCATATGCTGACGGCGCCGGCGCCGTTAGGTTTCCACCCACAGGGCCTCTCATCAGAGAGTTGGGGTACAAGTACGACAGCGTAGGGAACTTGAAACTGGGGTCGAAAGCATAGTGTGTAGCGATATCGTGGTCACGGCCTTGTGGAGCTAGAGGTACTGGACCCGGCCTGGAGTGATGATCAAGCGCAGATTCCATGACAAAAGAGTGGCTCATCATTGATGGTTGGAGTAAGAAACTGTGAAGTGTGTGAGTTAAGGACGGATTTCCGAGAATGGAAGCTCGAACACAAGGAAAGATTCACTGATGTCTTCTAGATATTAAGACGGAGCTTAATTTTGTAAAGGGGATCCTTGGAACGAAAGTGGACCAGCCAGATTCAAAGATTGGTAGCTTGAAGGTGATTATTAAGCTAAATTTTCCAAGTCAATGACTTTTATAAAAAAAGAAGGACTGTTATAGTTTATACTTAAACCAAATGTGAAGATCACTGATTAAGTTTTTCGATGTAGCGACTTCACACTCTTTTCTTAATTAAGAAAAGAAGGTCTCGTAAGGCTGATGTGGGGAGGGGAGGGGCGTGTTTTTTCTATTCTGTATGTGGATTAAGATTATCTTTAAGGAAAGAAAAATGGATGGAAGTAATTACAATTTTTTTTTAAAAAAAAAAAAAGTAAAAAAGTCGTGAAATAAATTAAAAGTGGGTACTTCGTGCTGTTTAAAAGGTGGGGTTATTGTGGAGTTCAGTGATGGAGCGTGAAGAAAAAGGAAAACAAAAAAGATTTAAGAGTCAAGCTGCAAGTGACAGGTGCGGATGCAAGTGCAAGTGCAAATGCAAAAAAAAAAAAAAAAAAAAAAAAAAAAAAAAAAAAAAAAAAAAAAAAAAAAAAAAAAAAAAAAAAAAAAAAAAAATAAAACGGAAAATGCGCGAGCGGCTTGAGCGGAAATCTTCTTTTTTGACCGACAGAAGAAAACAATATTGAGTAAAACTTACGGTAAAGAAGATATAGAATGAAGGCCTTTAAGATGGTTATAGTTTTCAATATTTGAGTTTCTTCAGGCTCTTTGTGTTTGCAAAGAAATGTAGAGCCAACTTGTCTTGACATACTTACGGCTTATCGGTGAGAATCAACATGAAACTCTTTTCCTCACAAAACGAGGGATAGATCCGGAGTCCGTTACACGGGTACATATGGTGGGTGAAAATCCACAGGGAACTGCTGAGTTACGTAAATTGAGAGCAAAACATGTTCGTATTTTTTTTCTTTTTTTCTTTTTATTGTCCGATTTACCGACTGTGGCGTGGATGTAGTTGCCTTTTCACTTCACGCTGATCATTAGGAGGTCGTTTGAATACTGGCGCTTGTGCTTAGACCGTAATCCTGTATTTCACTGTGTTGAGCCTGCTAAATCAAATGTGCACCAAGACACAAATGGCTCTATATCGTCATAGCAAGTTGCAATAAGAAAAGAAACAAAGAATGTTGGCTGTTCCCTACAATGACATGTGGAAGATTCAATACATTTAGGGGTAAATGCCCAGCATTTGGGAAACTGTTTGTACGATTTCTTTCTTGCGCTATCGTTGGGGATTTCTTATTCTGATGAGCGTTCCGCTACTACCATTTTTGAAGCTAATGCCACAAAATACCCGCAGTGCGTTGTAAAGGAAAGTATAGGCGAAAGGAGCGATGTGCAGAACCCATGCTAAGGTCCCGGACGCACCCATGCATTTACATGAACAATAGGATGGTCCATCGGCATTACGAAGCAAAGAGAGCAAATTATCCAGGATGAACAGTTGAAGATAATAAAATAAAAGAAAAAAGATAAACAAAAAGGGGGTTTTACTCTAATTCTTCTCCTAACCATTTTACACTTTGGGCCGTTTAATATAAGCCTAATCCCATCTCGGCAAATGGACACTGCGGTGCGAACTTGCATCTGGTGCGTGCATCAGGCGCAACCTTGAATGCCAGAAATGAATTAGGAAAAATCCTCTTCACCCCGCTTGCACACCTGTGTCTGGACATGAATCAACATGAAAGAGAACGATTCCAAAGATCAGCGTTACGAAACTGGGCTGTTCTCTGTTCGTTTTTTTTTTTTCTTTTTTGTTCCGAATCATTATTCCTAACATCTTGCTTTATCAGAATCCTTTCGTATTCGCTCCTTCTCAAAACGCACCCTCCTCAGGATAACATGTCGTACATAAAGGATATATCTTCATCGTTGACTATGAATCATCCTGGGACCCTTTTTTCGCTTTTGCACTTGCGCGCGAAAACATGACTACCCATGACTCAACGCGATTCATGCTCATGAGTCGCTGCGAGTGAGTCGCTGAGCCGAACACCGACGCATGTAGAATAATAGAACATTTAAATAATAAACACTGAGAATTTTAACTTCTGGTATACGAACCTGGACCAACCGTTAACTTACCTACAACTACGTCATTGTCTGAAATCTGCATTATGCCGTTCCAAAGATCTCTATGTATCATCACAGCGTTATCAGCCCAACAGAGTCAACACACTCATCACTATCTAGGTAATTACTTTGCGACCATGAGCAAATTTTTTGAACTCATGAATCCATTTTAGCCGTGGGCAATCTCACCAAGCTGTATATGACTATTCCTAATTACTTGAATGTAAAATCTCCACCAGTGTTGGCGTAATACCAATTGCACCAAATTCCACATTTTAGAATCTCAAAGCCTGTACTCAAAGTACGGACTCTTGTCGCCCATTTTCACGAGCTCCTGTGCAGTAACGCCGTTGTAATCATTCGATGCTGCTGCTATCCGCTTCTTGCCGTTGCTGATTCTGTAGCCAATAATGAGGTAAATCAAAGCAATGCCTCCGATTCCAATGAACATCAACACGAGCGCATGTCCCAAAATGTAACGTGGTTTGTCCTGCTCTCTATAAAAGTTGGACACGAATGCGCCGCTGAAATTTGCCAAACCGATTTGGAACGCCATGCCAATGGCGCGCTTGTACGCTCCCAGGAGATTGTTGGCACACCATACAATGGACACTGGGATGCCAGGATAAATCCCCAACGCACAGATGTAGATACCAGCGTATACGCCACGAGGGTTTTTCCGTGGGTCTAAACTGACGCACACAACGTACCCAACGACCATGCATGCGTAATTGAATACTAAAAATGGCGATCGTTGGCCCACTCGGTCAGAGATGTACCCTTGCACAATACTGCAAATGGCTGCAACAACGTAAATCGGAACACTGAGGAGTTGCGACTCTGTGGATCCGAAACCCAAGTTCTTGATAATAGTAGGGGTGAAGAGCGAGATACCATAGAGGGGAAGAAGAACCCCCATGTAGCAGAAGAGATGACCCCAGCATTGCCAGTCCTTGAGAACAGCCCAGAAATGCCGTCTGTCGTGGTCATTGCTATCTTCATATAACGTTTCTCCACCGTTGGATCCAGTGATCATGTGCACTCGGATAGAGATGAATTCCTTCTCTCTTTCCGTTAGGAAAGAAGCATCCTTGGGATAACGAGGAAAGACGGCAAAGGAGGCTGCGGCGACGACGAAGGTTAGAAGACCCTCTAGAATGAAAATCCACCGCCATCCTTCATATCCGCCAACGCCATCCATCTTTGAGATGCCTGCGGCTAAAAGCCCGGAGAATGCACCTGCCATGGAAGCGGCTGAGAAGAAAATGGACTGCCGTAAGAGAAGCTCGCTCCGCTTGTAGTACATAGACAAGAAATACGACACCCCAGGAAAAAGACTGGACTCGAATATCCCGAGAAGCGCTCGCGTAGCCATCAATTGTGAGAAGTTCTTCACCGTTCCCATGGTGGTCATCACCACAGCGAACAAACACACGGTCAAGGGGATGAAGATACGTGGGTTTGTACGTTTGAGAATCATATTAGACGGCACCTCCATGGCAGCATAGAAGATGAAAAAGATTGTGAGACACAAGTTGTATTCACTTCCTTTAAGATTGAGATCCGTGTCTAGACCTTCGATCTTAGCATTTCCTATGTTGCCTCTGTCCAAAAAGCTCAATAAGTAGAGGATTGCGAACAACGGGAGAAGATGCAAATCCATTTTCCAAAGCAAGGCCCTCTCATTAATGTCGGAGAAGTCCTGGTATTCGGACTCCTTGTAGTCAGTACTGGTCTCGAGCTTCTTCTCGTCGATTGTAGTATTCATTGGCCTTGAATGGAAAAAAAACTGAAGAGGGGGGAAATTGGGGTATTTATCTTGAACTGCAAAAGCAAGTCCCCATGACAAAGCAAAAGCCCCATCCTCAAAAGCTTCATTATATTTTTTTTCTCGGTGTACCTCGCAAAAGTGTGGGGTAAATTGGCGGCAAATTGCTGGTATCAGTGTGCAAGGCGAACGCTAAGTTGAAGCGAATGCTCAAGGAAGGTATCTAGAGAAGTATCACATAAAAGGCAAATGTAACCGGGGATGATCTATACTCGACATTTATGGTGAGAGGAAACTACAACCTGGCCAAAGATAACAGATCAACCAAATGAGGGGTATTATATATTGCAGGGACATGAAGGGCGATCTGAAGTAAAACTCCGAGAAATAGTGTGGAGAAGCTGCACTTGCGCGTGTATTTTTTTTTGACACACGCCCCCCCCCCCCCCGTGTGGGGGGTACTAGGGTGAGCACTTGACAATGTGGCCAGAAATACTCGACACCATCGGAAGCGCACAATACAAATTTCCACGAAAAAAAGCCCCTCTACAAGGTAAGCTAGCAGGAGATAAAATAGTTCAAAAGCAAATTGTTCATTATATACAAGTCTTCATCTCCGACGGTACCAAATTTGCACTAGCTCACCAACTCTGAACATGCCAAGAGCCACCAACGCCAACCCTGCACCGCGAACACCGCGCTGGAACCATAAAGGATGTTTCTTCAAGTCAACGGCACCGTCTTTTCCTTGAAAAGGCATCCGCAGGGCAAAGTACCCGCCTCCAGCAAAACACACAACCAGTTGCACCAAAGTACACGGGATGCAGTCTTCTTCACCGAGATCTCTCAGAGGTGGCGGATTGAACACGCTGAGAATGTTGGACATTTCGAGAGTATCTGAAGCGTGGGAGGAAAAACGAAGTAGTATTGTCGTCACCCTGACATCACCTCATGCTCGCCGTTGGCCACCCGATGGCGTTAGGCTCCCTGTTTATATGCAGGTCTTCAAACGAGCGCTTCTCCACAAACACCCGTACCCCACAAAACTGTCGCAGGCAAGTCTGTCTCACTTCACTATTGTATCCGTCCCGAACCGCCAGGTCCATGTTCAGATCTCTTTTCCGGAACCAGTTCAGGCGTGGCTTTCGCCCCGTCCATGTGCCTTATCGCCGATACAACTACAACCACTTCCAATCCATGCATTCCGGTCCCTCCGGCTTCAAGAAGTTTCTCTACATCAACATGGGACTTGTTGCCTTCACCACATTGGCGTACTATCTTTGGTGGCCAAAACACACATTCCCAGTCTCGGTTGCCCGCATTCTCCGCAAAGGTCTCTGGGCAGAATCCGACAAGGGCGAGAAGGACTACGAACTCGCCCTTAAACGTTACTTGGAAGCATTGGAAGAGTGTAACAATCTCAAGCTCGACCCACTCTCTGATGAGTACACCGGAATCCAGTTGAAGATTGGCGAAATGTACGAGCGTCTCAATATGCTTGAGGATGCTGCTTTTGTCTACAACGAGATTGCCACTCTTTTTTTGAGCGTCTTGAGAGCCCCACCGAAGTCCGAGCAGGCTAAGCGCATTAGGAGCTTGGACCACCGTGCCCACTTGATCCAGCGTGATCTCCGCATTGCTTTGAAGCTTACCGAGTTGAACCGTGGCAACCCCTCCCTCTGTAAGGCTATCTTGATTACACACTTGCAGATTGCTCAAGACGAGATAGACAGAAAGTTGGGTCTTCTAGGTGCCGAGAAGATTACCCCGGCAGATTTGAAAGAGAAGCAATTACCTGCAGAGCTCCTTACTGAAGGAAATGACGACCTCATCAAGGCATTGGAAGAAACTGCTTCGGAAGATGCCGACCTGGACGAGGTGGTGATCCCTACTTTTGTGCAGAACCCCGAGGCTTACCAGCCATTTGCAGATGAATTCTTCAACGCCATGGATCTCTTGTCTGCCATTTGTCTCGCTGTAGGCGACGTCGACATGGCCACTAAGGTGAGAGTGAAGATGAACAATAAGATGATGTGTGCAGGCATTGACCCCTACAAGTTGTTGCTCTCACAGTGCAACATGGCGTCGTTGCTCTACTTCCAGGCTGAGCAAGTCCAGGCACAAGAAATTGCCCTTAGAAGGAAGTTCTCTGAGGCGGCAGGTGTGGATTACGATAAAGTCAAGGCCATGCACGACCCACTTCAACCCATAGACGTTGCACAGGACGAGGCTGATCAGATCCGAGAGCAGATCTCAAAGAGTGTTTCTGACAAGGACAAGCAGGCGTACGAGCAGCTTGTCTCACTCCGAAAGCAACTCATTCCTCTTGTTTTCGAGGCCTACCAGGCAGTGATTGATGCATCGAAAAACTTACCTCAAGAAGTGAGGGAAACCCCTGCGATCGGCGAGACGGTGGCATTGGCCACCTATGGATTGGGTGTGGTGAATCTTCATCTTTCAAAGTATGACAAGGCTGAGAGGTTGCTACGGGAGGCTCGTGTGAGATCAAGAAATTGCGGGTACGATGCTTTGATCGATGAGATCGAAAGAGAATTGGGGAAGTTGTCGAAAGAGAAGAAACAGATCGAAAGCAAGGGTGATGGTTTCGGTATGGACATCCACATGCAAAAGTAAATCGGAATTCAATTACAAGTTAGATTGAATTTGGATTTTTAACCGGAGTGTTGGTGTTCTTTCTACAGTTTCGGTGTCGTTCAAACTTTGTAATTAGAAAAGGTTTTTTTTTTTGCAAGGCGAACGAGGCTCAGCATATCATTTTTCGCAGCATCTTATGAGAGCCACGCGTAGTAGCTCCAATACGTAGATTTTACATAAGGCCGCGAATTATTTATCAATGAAGCAAAATTTAATCTTTTAAATTTCAACTTGACAATTCCGCAGGATTTCATGCTGTCACTTTGATCATGTAGTGTATGATTGTATATTTCTCATAGTAGTAACTGCTTCGTCCTTCGGTCTATATGGATTTGCCTGCGCACGACCTCAATTTGGTGCGTGTTCAAAAACAATTGTTGAAAATCGACTACCGAAGCACCAATCCGATTGAACACATCATCAGATAATGGTTGTTTTGGCAGCATCCATCTGTACGCGTGGTGGAAAGCCACTTTTGTCCAGATCATTCCGTGACATTTCCAAAGACAGAATCACCGCCCTTTTGGCCAATTTCCCAAACCTTCTCTCCAACTCAGGATCTCAATCAACCACTATTGAAGATGAGGCGGTCAGATACGTGTATCTGCCATTGGAGGAGCTCTACGTTGTTCTTTTGACCAACAAACACTCAAACATCCTCCAGGATATCGGTACCTTGCACTTGTTTGTCTCTGTGGTGACCAATTTGATGAGAAGTATCGACGAAAGAGAAGTTTTCGAGATTGCTTTCGAGATCTTATCCGCCTTTGATGAAGTTATCACAATGGGCTACAAAGAGAAGCTCACGTTGTCGCAAGTTCAGGCATTCTTGGAGATGGACTCCCACGAAGAAAAGATCCAGGAGATCATCGAGAGAAACAAAGAGTTGGAAGCTACAGAGGAGCGCAGAAGAAGAGCCAAGGAGATTCAGAGGAAGGAGTTGGCTCGCAGAAACTTGGAGTCTCAACAACTGGCTATTTTTGGTGCCGGTGGTATGAATGCACCTTCAGGAATGGCAGGTGGTGGTTACGGTTTCCAAGGCGCTCCTACGCCGTCATACGAAGCACCAAGGGTTGAGTCTGATATTCTTGCTCAAGAGCAGTTGACTCCTCGCAAGCCTGGTGGCTTGGGCGGCTCTGGTTTGCAGTTGGGCAAGAAATCCGGAAAGGTTGCTCACCCAGACCACCTGTCGCAACCCTTGCTTACAACAAACACACCATTTGCCAGTGCACCATTGGTTTCTGACCTTGTGAGGCCTGGCACTGGTGCAACTCCATCTGGTCTCCCCAACACAGCACCAGCAGTTTCTGAATCTGCCACTCCTCAACCAAGCAAGCCTCACAACGACGGCATTTTGATTACCATCAATGAAAAGATTTCTGCCGAGCTTTCGCGTGAAGGTTCCGTTACCTCTTCTGAGGTCAAGGGTGACTTGCAATTGAGAATCAATGATGCTGACTTGGCTCACTCGAATATTATCTTGAAGACGAACCCAAAGAGCGGTGTTCAATACAAGACACATCCAAATGTTGACAGAAACTTGTTCAACAGTGAGAGCATAATTGGTCTCAAAGACAAATCCAAGTCGTTTCCTAGCAACGACCAGTCCTTGGGTGTTTTGCGGTGGAGAGCAACCGATAACAGTGATTCGACTTTGTTGCCCCTCGTTTTAACTGCATGGGTCAGTGTCAATGATGGCGTTGCCGATGTGACACTAGAATATGAAATTCCACAGAATTATGTGGATTCTCACCCAACACAAGAATCAATTGATGGGGTGAGAATCTTGGTGCCAGTGGCGCTGAATGATGTTCAGTTGAAGGATGACTCCGAGGCCATTGCTAGCTACGACTTGACTCCTCTTGGTGTGGTTTTCACTTTGGCCCTGGTGCCACTCTCGGAATCCCAAGGTGCCTTTGAGTTTTCCATACCAGCAGCTGACGAGGACGCATTATTCCCAATGCAGGTGAAGTTTGACATCACGCAGAGCGAGGGCATCAGTGAGGCCGATCTGGCATTTGGCCAAGTTCTGGTGGTGGATGTGGTTTCTAACGATGAGGAGAGGAAGTCGTTGCCTTTCGGTTTGCATCTGAATGTCACAGCCGAGAGTTTCAACATTAACTAGATTATGGTGGAGGGACTCAAAATGCGAAATACACGAACATATTGACTATAACATGATAGGAGGTAGACGAATACCGAGTCAGGAAGATATTGATGTGAAAAACTACATAAAGAGAAAGCATGACGTGGAAATTGCATAACGGTGTCACTCATACTACTAGCAGAAGACCGCTGAGAGCAACGGTGAATTTGATGTCTAGACCTTTCCGTAAAGATAGCAGGCGTAGTTCCGCAAGGATGGTTTTGCGGGGGTCAAAGCCGTCGAGATCTTCCTTAACATGAGAAACGATGATTTGAACACCACTGAGTTTGTGGGGCTTGGAGCACAAAGAGTGGAGCACACTAAGCTCGTGAACCACGTGCTCGGGCATCAAGTGACCATAAAGCGGTCTATCCGGAGCACAAGTGGGCACGGAGCATTCTAGTATGATAGCTTTTAGAGTACCATCATCCACATATGGGGCCACAGATTTCCATATATGTCTATTGAGGGACTTGCCCAGAACAGCATCGGACTCAAAGTCACCAAATGCCAAAAGCTTCGCCAGCGAAGGATTATGGGTTATAAGGTAAGCCAGCGATGTATAAGGCGACGTGGAGTCGACGCTGGCGGGAGACTGTTCAGTGATTGGCACAGTGCCATGCTGTAGGTCAAAGGAATTGATTGAGTAAAGGCTGTCATTGGCAGGAAATGGGGAGTTGGACAGTATTGGGCAGAGATTGAAGTGACCCAACAGGGCCATATTGGGCCAAATCTTCCAGTTGAATACATGACGTTTGATGGCCTCGATGGTAAAAGCGGAGGCGTAGACATTTTTTGTGATGCAATTAGGGACTGGGTCTGCCGAGTTTAAGACGAGAGCCAGAATATGGTCCAAGTGCGGATGGGTTATGAGGATTGTTGGGATCATGGATATAATGTTTCTTGAAGTGCGCAAGGGAGCAGAAGAGTTCATGGACTGGAACGGCGAGGACCTCTGAGCAGCCAAGTAGGAAGATATGGGGTCAGAATCGGGGTAAAGACGAAGAAGCTTATTGGGAGCATCTTTTTCATTTGCAATTATCTCCGCTAGCAGGAGGAACCCTGAGCCAGCGTCTATCAATAGAAGTGGGGAGGACGGGAGCTGGGAGATGTAAGAATAGTCTATGTTTGCAGGTTTGACCAACAAGGAGCAAGTACTTGCCTCTATAGGACCACCGCTTGCTCCGAGGAAAGATAGTTCAAAGCTCATAGGCTGTTGCGGAAGGAAAAGAATAACTTTGCAAACAATTTTACTGTCAACAAGGGGGGTAGGTGTCAGGTGTCGTATGTGTCCACTATTTTGGAACCAAATACAGGACCTTCAGGAATGTGGGGAGTGAAGCAATGTATTGTAAGGAAGCACTGCCGCAAAAAAGGACTGTTGGGGGAGACGAACAAGTGGGTGAAGGAGGAATATTTCGAAAGGTAAGATTTGACGATTTCCAACAAAATTTTAGATGGGTTTTGTCTTGAATCTGTGGAAATTCGATTTATATTTTTTATTTTTTCTTCTTTCTTTTTTTCTTTTCTTTTTCGTCTCGGCCATGTAAGAAAATAGGCGCTAAAATTATTCATAGATGTCGCACCTTTCGAAAACTGACGCATGATAACACCCTATAGAAACCTATGCATAAATCACCTTACGGAGAAACCCATCGGTGGGCATTTGTGGAATTTTCCTTCCGATGACGTTCAGATTTTAAAGTTTATGTAAGTCTCTTTTTTAGCTTGTTGTTGGTTTTGGCATCTTTTTTGCTAATCTTACAGAAAAATGACTGTGGAATGGCATAATCTTCGGCGTGATGTGAAATAGACTAAAAATACAAAAAAAAAAAAAAAAAAAAAAAAAAAAAAAAAAAAA
>JAJMHH010000164.1:0-13409 GCA_030582955.1 Osmozyma tolerans | reverse complement strand
TTTTTTTTTTTTTTTTTTTTTTTTTTTTTTTTTTTTTTTTTTTTTTTTTTTTTTTTTTTTGCTCGTCTGCATGTGTCCTCTCTAATATCGCACTCCTTTCGCTACTGCTTAAACTATCCCCATCTTTCTTCTTCTTCCAAACCTTAAAAGAAATGCACAGCAAGGAAATCAGAATCATATCTTTGTTGGTGCTAGACACTGTCTTTCTTCTTTTGGAGGCCATCATCGGTTATACCGTCCACTCGTTGGCTCTTGTCGCCGATGCATTCCATATGCTTAACGACATTATCTCTCTTGTGGTGGCGTTGTGGGCTGTCAAGGTTAAAAACTCAAAACCCGCCGATGGTAACTACACTTACGGTTGGCAAAGAGCTGAAATTTTGGGTGCTTTAATCAATGCTGTGTTCTTGTTGGCCTTGTGTTTTATCATTATTGTTGAGGCTATCGGCAGATTCTTCTCTCCCCCAGAGATCTCCTCTCCCAAGCTTATCTTGATTGTTGGTATCGCTGGTTTGTTGAGTAATGGTGTCGGCTTGTTGCTTTTCCATGAACACGGCCATTCTCACGGTGGTGGTGCTGGCGGCCACTCCCATGGCCACTCTCACGGTCACTCCCACGGTTCTGTCTCCGCCACCGACGAGGAGGCTGAAGCAGGTTCCCAGGAAAATACCACATCTAACTACAACACGGCCAACTTGTCCGATCTCTCCGACTTTATGCC
Organism: Osmozyma tolerans; assembly: GCA_030582955.1. NCBI lineage: Eukaryota > Fungi > Ascomycota > Pichiomycetes > Serinales > Metschnikowiaceae > Osmozyma > Osmozyma tolerans. Next base: position 12,688 of record JAJMHH010000164.1, on the reverse strand, counting down.
CGACAGAGTCGTCGACAGATACCACGAGAATACTCCTTTGATCAAGAAGGACCAGCAAAAGCACAAGAAGAAGTCCATGAACATGGAGGGTGTGTTTTTGCACGTGTTGGGTGACGCCTTGGGTAATATTGGTGTCATAATCACTGCGTTGTTTATCTGGAAGACCGACTACTCGTGGAGATTCTTATCTGACCCTATTGTGTCTCTCCTTATTACGGGATTCATCTTTTCTTCTGCTGTGCCTTTGTGCCGCAAGTCCTGCAAGATCTTGTTGCAGGCGACTCCATCAAGTGTTGACACTGACGCTATAGTAAAGGAAATCACTGTGTTGCCTTCCATCAAGTCCATCCACGACTTCCATGTGTGGAACTTGAATGAGGATTTCATGATTGCCTCGTTGCACGTGGAGTTGAACGACAAGACCCCTGAGTCTATCGTGCACGACTCGAAGGGTGATGGAAACATCAACAAGGATGCTTTTGCCGAGACTGTCGCTGAGGTTCGTGCTATCTTGCATAAGTACGACATTGACAGTGTCACTATTCAGCCAGAATTTGCCAAGCAGCTTGAGAGACAAAACAGCACACTCTTTGGTGCCACCAAGAACAACGTTTCTTGCGCCTAATCTACACCTTTTCTCAAAGGAAAGCCCCATGAAATAATATTACTGGTCATATAAAATGGAAGATTCCTTGTTTTCCTAGTGGCTCTCCACAAGAGAGCCAGGCATATTAATAAATGAAATGAAAAATGCGGCTTGAGAACCCTCTTCATACATGATCATGTTGGGGGTATATCGATGTGCTTATTGGAAAAAGCGAACAATCTTCCAGATCATGATGGTTTTAAAAGGTTCACATCACACGCGTTGCGCGATAGTCAACTACCCGTATAAGATAAAGCTAGCTTTGAGTATATTTTTTTTTTTTTTTTTTTTTTTTTCTTCCAATCCTATTTGTTCCCATGCTTATACTTCCTTGCTCTAGCTTCACTCGAATAGTCACTTCGAAAGGGCATTTTAACGCACAAAGTCCTTAACATGAATCACCTTGTAGGGCAGCTTCTTCACATTGTACTTGTTCTTCTTCAACTTCTCTGCCTCCATAGTCTCTGATCTCAGCTTAGATTTACTCTTCAAGAAAGATGAAAAACGCGACGATTTAGAGCTGCTGCTGAAAATAGAAGCATTGTCAGAGGCTGATGGCTTCAGGTAAACAGATGCAGCGTATCCAATTGGTGGTTGTGGTTTCAGCTTTCTGAAGTCAGACGAAGAAACACGATTCGTCAAGTCAGTAGGAGCACTGACGTCATAGCACGATGAGCTGTAAGAGGCGAAGCTTGCACTACTGTCACGACGAGCTCTGGGTATCTTCTTTGCGCTGTGAGATGACGCGTATGCGGGCTTCTCAATAGGAGGAAGGTTGATGGGGGACAGGATGTTTTTTCCACCCACCTTTGGCTCGTTCTTGTAGCTTGAAACCAGTGAGTTCAGACTGGAAGACAACAATGACGATGATGAGCCAAAGATAGAGCCAAGTTTCTGCATGAACGACTTTTTGGAAGGAACATCGCTCACAGAAGGTGCCTGGCTTCTGGAAAAGCTAGAATGTGTCTGAGGAGCCGTGGCTGGTCTCATTCGTGCAACAGGTTCCCGAGGACGCAACTGGTGCAGCTGGACTCTGTGCAAAGGCAACGATGTAGAGCTCTGGCTAGTTGTGATCCTGGCGAGAGAAGGAGGAGCTGCAGCACGTGGAGGCACATCTCCTTGAAGAGACACGTTTTCAGGGTGGTTATAACCCAACGTTTCCATCTCTTTCTTCAACACAAAGCTGCTTCTCATGAACCCCAACGAGGCACTCTTTCCTGAAGAGTATAACGACCTTGTTGACAAAGAAGGTGTTGACGATGCGTACTTATTGTTCAAGCGGTAAGGATTGTTGTTGTTGTTGTTGTTAGGGGCAGCCAAGGCAGCCATGAAGCTGATGTCACTTGCGTGGGACATCTTTGGTGCATGCGAATGCTTGGCCATATCGGGAGAGTTGGCCAGGCCAGACGAGATGGACGACTTGTAGTCCAGATTGTGCAAGGACAAAGATGAGGCACGAGATGAAGACTCGTCCTCTGTGGACTTCGAGTTGGAGCCATAGTTAGAAGAGGCATTGTCTGAGCATTCGGACGAGTCATCACCATCAGTCTCGGCAATAGGAGCCAAGCCCTTGATTCCAAAGCTGTTAGAGTCGAACACCTGGTTCTGTCTTGTGCGGAAACCAGCAGAGAAGTCAATCTGGTCGTCAGCGGAAGAGGAAGCCAAGTTGAGCTCATCGTCGCAGTCCGAGACGGGACTCTCACAGGAGCTCCCTGAAAGCTTCCGCTCGGTGGCCGAGTATTCGTTACTCGATTCCGAGGGAGTCCGTCTGTGGAAAGAGTTTCTGCGGGGGTCGAATCTTGTCTTGGCCGTTACCTCCATATCGCTCGACGAAGCGGAGGACTCGGGGCTCTGCTCACGCATCCACAGTGGTGGGCTCTGCTTGGCAGGTTTAGGAGCAGCAAGAGGACTGGTGTTTTCCTCGGCAATCAACGAGCGCAAAGAAGGGCTGTCGTTGGAGGAACGACGCTTGGCCGCACGAGGATCGAACGAAGCTGACTCAGAAGAAACTGGAGACCCTGCTCTTGGAGACAGAACTGGGCTTCTTGGTGAAACCTGAGACAAGATCTGCTTTGGCGAAATGAATGTGGCTGGCACCTTCACCTGGACAGGTTCCTTGGGGCTTTCAGTGACACTTCTGCGGAAACCTCTGTACTTTTCGTTTCTGCCGAGGTCGATCTTGATGGTATCACTTGAGGACTTGTCCTCGAGACGAGGAAGTGGGCTGCTCTTGAACGGAACGGGCTCTGGCTGAGGTTTGTTAGTCACTTCTCCAAAGTCCTTGATGGAAGATGCGGCAGATACTCTGGCGGCATTCCTTGGTGGGAGGTTCAAGGGCTCCACTTCATCGTCCTCCTCAGAATCGGAGCATTTCACGGGCTCCTCATCTATGAGCGAATCAACGTCAGATTCATCATCATTCTGCAAAATACAGTTGGCAATGTAGATGTACACCTTGATCCACAAGGTCTCCAAGCCAGGATGGAACTTTTCGCGTCCTAAAGTGTCGCGCATGTACTGAATAAGTACTCCACCCATAGGCTCCAAGTACTGCACACCGTACTTGATCACCGCTGGGTTTTCCTTAACGAATTCGTCAGTACATTCGTCCAATACGGGCACATTGTGCAAGTACATCATGGTGAAGGTGAGGAGTTCACCAAAAAGTACCTCCTGCTGTGTTCTGATGTCCGGATGTTCGAGTGCAGCACGAACGTCTTTGTTATTGCGGATGACTCTTTCAAACAAGGTGGCGGTGATGATGTTTGTTTTGTAGTTGTTGGCGGCCATCACGTCTCCCCACGAGGAACGGACCCATTTGAGTTCTGGAGGACTCAAGGATAAGGAGGCCATTTTTTTGGAATATCGAGATTGGATCTTTGATTTAATCGAGCAAGGATCTGGGGTGTTGGTGGAAGTGGGAGTAAAACGGCGTTTTTTCTTGACGGGACCAACCAGTCGGGTATTAGTGCAAAAATTAAGAAAACAAAATGTTTTGGTATTCCCCCAAAGAGAGGAGCCGAGAGATTATATAGCATGTTATTCGCAATCACGCCTCTCCGCTTTACTACCACCGCCGTTGTGCATCATAGAGGGTAAGTGCAGGGCTTTTTACCCATTAGAGGAAGTGGTGATATCAAGGGCCTGGGGTACGCACCATCACTATTCCGAATGAGGAAGTTTCCTTCTAATTATGTGCAGGCGGTATCTAATTACCATTACCGGATCGGGAAATATAGTCTGTTATCCCAGATAGGGACATCACTAAAAGGAGTAATTTGCCTGGAGTCCCATGGACCCCAACAGGGTTTATTGAGGTCCTCCTTTCAGGATTTCATGCTTGTGACGCCAGTTGCAGCATCCCAAAGTAGTGTCCCCTCATTGGCAGCACTTTACACTATGCGCACATTACTCCTTTTTTATGCTGAGATCATCTCTATAGTTATAATACACACCAAAAAAAAAAAAAAAAAAAAAAAAAAAAAAAAAAAAAAAAAAAAAAAAAAAAAAAAAAAAAAAAAAAAAAAAAAAAAAAAAAGAAAAAGAATACATCAGCTGCCATTCTTCCCCAGCAGACGGGCAGCAGTAGACACAATAAAAAAAAAAGTATAAATCATCTGCAAACTGCCGACTGCCACATTAAATCCATGCCGAGACTAAAACCAAATTAAACCAGAATAGAAGAAAAAGAAAAAATTGTAGGCCCATTTAGGGCATTGAAAGCATACTTAAAAGCAGCTTCATCGGATGTATACTGATACCCAACAGATACATCTTGAATATATCCGAACATTGAATACATCCTGTGGCGTGACGATACAGAGTGCGCACTGCGCCAGTCTGTGCGAGAAGCTGCAATAAGCAATTAGTGAGCTTCCCCTTCCACGCGAGTTTCATCCCTCACCACATCCTCTTTTGCAGCAGAGTCTACACCATCGACCCAACTCTCGGCCTTGTGGAGCTGATCGTTGAGAACAGTGGTCAAACGGCCAATCATGTTAAGTGACTCCTTAGCGAAAATGACAATCTTGTCATTCGTCTGTGGTGTACCGTTCTGCTGGATCTGGGTGGGAAGATTCAAGATAATCTCACGGATAGTGGACTTCAACTTGATATCCTCAGCCACCTTCTCGTCAGTCTCAGGGCCTTTCTCCGGACAAAGTGCCGAGGGACGAAAGTTGGAGATCACATGAATAATCTTCTTCACTGTGGTGACAATCTCTGTCTTGGTCTCCTGGGCATCTTGGGTGCTCACGTGGCTCTGGTTCAGCACAGACGTGCTAAGGGAAGAGTCCAGATCGGGTGCCTCATGGTGGGAGTGCACATTAACATCTTCGGTCTTTTCATCCGACACGGGAGTTGAGAGCTGCTCCTGGTGCTTGCTGTTACGCGACTCATCTTCGTGGTCCTGGATAGCCTGTTGGAGGCAGTTGACCTTGGAGTTGATATTGTCGTTGGCCAACTTCAAAATGTGCAAACAGAACTTCAAGCGTTTCTTGATCTCGAGGTTGCTCTTGCCGGGCTCCTCCACTCTGCGCTTCTTCTTTCTGCGTGCTTCTTCTAGTTTGGCCTGGTACATGCTGTTGAGGTTCACCTCGATCTTGTTGAACACCGGCATCGCTGCACGTTCGACAAACTCGGCCGCGTAGTTAAACGGGGCGTAGTTGCGCTTGGACGTCTCGTAGTAGCTCAAGGCGTTGGTCACGATGGGGAGTTTGCTGACGGCACTCACCAGCTGGACGATTGGGTGCTGTTGGGGCTCTGCGTCGGTGACGGAGGTGGTGGACAATGGAGATGCGTTTCCGGAGGCAGAAGAGGGAGAGTCAGCATTTGGAGGAGGAGAATGAGCAAGTTGTGTGAGGACCTCGGCGGCTGAAGCGACCTTATCATCACCTTGACGTTGAGGAGACTCTTGTGGTTGGTCATGTGAGGACGAGACGTGGTGGTTGTTGAGATGAGGTTGTAGGGGAGCCGACGAGGGCACGAAGGCGGGTTTTTCTGAATAAGGAGGAGGAGACACGATGGATTCGTGGGGCAGGTCGATGTTGGAATCAGAGAGCTTTCTTTTCTGTGGCTTGGGTGTGCTCATGATGGGCAAAATTATAGTAATCTTTTTTACTCTTGATGGAGTAAAGGAAAACACAAGGATTAAAAGTGTAGAAAGTAGTGGCAGGGAAAACCCTGGCCATGTGACGGCATGTGAAAAGTGCGATTGGTGCGACCCTTTCACAGGCCTCACAGTGGAGACCAACAGACGCATGGAACCGTCAGTACGCACACTAAAACTATCATACATACCGAGATATACAAAGTTGTGAAAAAATCAATGTTGAATATTTATAATCATATACATCAAAGTAATTATTTGGTTCACACCATGTACATATAATATACATACATAGATATAAAAATACAAACAGATATATATAAATATATGTCTATATAGGGCGGGTTCGCGTGTCTTAGATTCTGCTCCTCTTCCACATGCACACCAGTTGATGTTGGGCGAACAAAGAGATGTACTGGTTTTCTTAATCTATATCTATTCGTCTCCTCTGAGGGGAAGGCATGATAAAATTCTCGGGCAACATTAGCCACATCCGTGCATTATATCCTGCGTCGTATGCCAGTGGTGAAAGTTGGGCACTGGGAAGTGTTTCGCAGCCATTAGAGTGAGCGAAGCGAACTCTGTAGTATAAACTTAGAGACTCAGAGGCCTCAGAAGGCATTAGAATTTGGCTATTGGGTATGCAATTCTTTTTGTATTTTGCTATCTATATTTGGTCATCTATATTTTGCTATTTGGAGCTTCCTTTCTGAAAACAGAGTGAGCGACTTCGCTCACTCTGTTTTCATCTTCACCGGACAATCCCCTCCATAACGAGCTCGCTCCTCTTCAAACTTCTTAGCGGAAATCCACCCACGATTTGGAATATGAATTCGCTTGAATCTCTTTTTTGTAGTTGGATCACTTTGAGGAATCTCATTGTACGTGAGAATTGGACATTCTGGTTCTGCTGCAGCTTCTGCCGTCGCACTCGCACTTGCACTAGTACTTAGGGGCTCCTTTCTATGAGCACAAACCCACGCTTTAAGAGCATCCCGACCAGCAGCAGTAGAAATATCAAAAGATGGCTTTTTTGCTCCAGAAATCTCCTCCGATCCAAGCATAATCTTCAGTGCCTTGATCCCTCCATTACTTTTTGGTCCTACTGGCCACTTCTTGTATGCAGGAGGCTCCTTCTTAATCCACCCGTTTTCTGGAGGAATCAATGCTGAGCACTCACCAACCACCGGACGTCCCCATGAACCACGAAGTCGTGATACTTCATCTGCTAAATGGTCCATTTGTCTGGTTAGTCTTATAAGTCCTCCTTGCTGCTCGGATACTGCCGCTGCTGCTGTAGCTGCTGTAGCTGCTGTGTGGCTCTCTTCACTAGCCATAACCGCTACGCTTTGCTCCACTTTGCCAAGAGCTCCTTCACTGGCTTTTAGCCGTGCCATCACCACCTGCCATCGCTCTACCATTTTCCACGCCCACATCGCGCACATAAAAAGATACAACACTCCCGCGCTCGCTGCTACTACTTTTGGCGCCATCACAAAGGCTGTGTTTTCCGCGCTTACCACTTCTTCACCAGTTGCCGATGGTGTCATTTCTATCACCGGCGCCACGGTTTTTTTGGCATACATCGCTACCACTGTACAAACCTGATAAAGAAGGTATGCACAATCCGATGGGAAAAGCATAAGATTGGATAAATGAAGGATTAAGAGAAGGGATCAAGAAATGACGGTATTAAGAAATGACGGGTTTAAAAGATGAAGGAATCAATATAAATGAATCACAGAATAAGAACAGAAGTACAAAAGAGATGACTTATATATATTGTGCCGCGGCTGCGAACCGCCACTGCTTAACCTCTCCACAAACACTCGCCAAGACCCTCATCCTGCATATACTGCCCCTATTTTCTTTACTAGTTGCAATATGTCTTATTTCATGGAACTTTCTTTGTGACACGTACCGATTCTCGGCGAAAAAGGTAATTATCTAAGTCCTTATGGTTCGTATAGGTTTCAGTTCTTAGCGGGTATTACCTTGTTGTGGTGTTACTTTCCAACTTCTACTCCCCACAGCAAAGTGCCTCACGTGCGTGCAGGTAACGAGATCACCATTACTCGGTTTGCCGTTGCCGGTCACAGATAGTGAGCGATCTTAATTGTTTTTCGCTATATCTACAAAACCGCAGCCTCCATAAAAAAAATCCACCAAATCTATACTTATATTTTTTTACAAAAGAAATTAAATCTACTTAAACGCTACAATCTCCTTATGGCTATCCATACCGATCCAAACGATGAACCTCAGGTTCCTGACGGCTGGGTGACAAGATTCGACGACAATTACAAAACATGGTTCTTTGTCGATACGAAAACTAAAAAGTCCCAATGGGAAGCTCCAGAGGGAACGAAATTCGGCAAAGATAAGCAATCTGAATATGCCCCTCCTCCTTACACACCATCTTCGAAAGATAAGGCCTCTGCATCACCTGGTCCTTCTCATCAAAGAAATGCTCCTCCACAGCCACAAGGTTATGGTGGCGGCCCTCCACAACGCCAAGGTCCTCCTCCACAGAGTTACAGTGGTGGCTATGGTGGTTACCCTCCACAAGGTGGATATGGTGGCGGATATCCTCCTCAAGGTTACCCTCCTCAAGGGGCTTACGGTGGGTACCCTCCACAGCCAGGATATGGCATGCCTCCACAGCAAATGGGCGGCTACCCTCAGCAAATGCCTCAACAGCGTAGGGGTGGATTCGGTCCTGGTGCCGGTATGATGTTGGGTGCTGGTGGTGGTTTGTTGGGTGGTATGGCGTTGGCCAGTGCCTTTGACCACGCTGAGGATAACGGCTACGAACAGGGCTTTGATGATGCCCAGGGCATGGATTATGGTGGAGGTGACTTTGATGGTGGTGGTGACTTTTAAGCGTGCCCAAATAAGTACATTCAATTCTTAGACTCTTGTGTTCCAGTAGGTCATACTTGTGTGCCAGTAGACACCTCACCATAATATCATTGTGCTTATCGCAGGGGGATGGTGTACGGATGCATTACAACGAAACACCCGTGCACCACGTTCTCAACCAACCAAAAAAGCATTTTTTCCCATTACCCTCACTACGAAACTCCACTACAATAGTCCCCTCTCACCTCACAAAAATGAAGTTCACCAGAGCTCTAAGACAAGCAGAGGAGGTCCTCGTCAGATCTGCCTCTGGCATCCCCACCGGTATTGCCGGTTTGTACCAGCATCCAAACCCAAGACCAGCATTGTGCTCGTTGTACAAGTACACTTTGAACTACTTGAACGAGAACTTCCCTAAGGATTCCGTTTACAGACAGTCAGTGGAGAGCATGACGAGAAACAGATTGAAGATTGTTGAGGACAACGAAATCAACGAGGTGATTGAAAGCAAGATTGGTGGTGGTTTGATTGAAGAGATTGTTGTGCAGGCCAACGATGAGTTGACATTGGCCAAGGAGTTGTCTAAGTTGAAGGTTTGGGAACCTTTGGAAGAGGAGCCTTTGGAGGACCAGTGGGTATACTTTGGCAAGAAGATAAATGCTTAGTGTTTGTGTTCATAGACGGGATATTGCAATTATATATATATATATATATACAGAGATGATTGAGTAATACGGACAATACGAGGCACCATAATCAGACATCTGTATTGATGATAAAACAGACCCCTGGATATCGCAAAGACCAGTGGATATCGCAAAGACACCTTGTATTGAGGATATCGTACATAATACATCCAGTGAAAAGAAAAGAACTAGGCCAGTGAGGCCGTTGAGTGGAGAAAGGAATGGGGTGGGAGGAAGGTTGTGAGTAGGGAGAGAGAAACAAAAACAACAACAGCAGTTAATCACAAGTGTAAAGGGTGACAAATCACAAATGGAAACGGTGACCAAGTACCCAAGGGTAGAGGATCAACTAACAGCAGTTGTTCTTCATGTTGTTGCCGGAATTGGAAACATCGATTCCGGATGAACCCTGGGCGGATTCCACCTCCACGTGCTTCTCCTGAATGATACCAGCCAACTCGTAGAAAATAGACTCCACATTCTCGTTGGTCTTTGCGCTGGCTTCCAAGAAAGGAATGCTTAACTTGGATGCCAACTGTTGTCCCTGTTCACGGGAAACTTGTCTGTTCTCCTCATCATCGGATTTATTACCCACCAAGAAAATCTGGGCATCCTCATTAGCATGCTGTGTGACAGTTTGGAACCAGTTCTCCACGTTTTCAAAAGTCCTGGCGTCGGTCACGTCGTAAATCAACACAATGCCCATGGCACCTCTGTAGTAGGCGGTCGTAATGGTTCTAAACCGTTCCTGGCCTGCAGTATCCCACACTTGTAATTTGATTTTTTTGCCTTTGCTTTCGATGGTTCTGATTTTGAAGTCGATTCCGATGGTGGTGATAAACGACGGGTTAAATTTGTCTTCCACGAATCTTAACAACAAACAGGATTTGCCCACGCCGGAGTCTCCGACGAGTAGCAATTTCATGATCATATCATACGATCTGGATGGAGCTTTTGTACTCATATCGTGGGAATAATTCAATTGGTTGGAGGTGGAGGGGAATGTGGTTGATTTGGTACAGTTTTCAGTCAGTCCGGTGTAACGAGGGAAAAAAAAGGAAGGGCAAAAAAAGAAAAAAAAAAAAAAAAAAAAAAAAAAAAAAAAAAAAAAAAAAAAAAAAACGAAAAAAACCGGGTTGCAACGAACTAATATATTATGGGAAAAATGCCTAAAATTCTATCAAAAGAAAATATAAATAGACTGGTATATATTCCCTTTAAAACCTAAAGTTGTGGTGAAAAAAACAGTAAACAAAAAATAAAAAATGGTTTGTTTTGTTATGGCAGATTTTTAACGGGAATTGCTTTCTGCTATCAGTGGCGTGCCGTATATTCGGCCGATAGTCGTGTCCAACACACAAGTATCCCTGGCTGAGCCAGATTTTTCGCACTAGCCACTGCGCAGGGCCATGTTCCCCTGTGAATGTCTCTACTGTTCCTTTCTTTTTTTTTTTTTTTTTTTTTTTTTTTTTTTTTTCTATCATACATGCTCTATACAAAAACCTCGGCATTAATTTCAACCGATGAGGCTGCGTAGGGAATCTCAAAATGTCCCAACACCTCAGGGTGCAAAACACCAATAGCACCAATGTGTTGAGGCTCAGCACCAGTAGATTCTCTAAAGAAAATCTTAGCTCCTCTACCTGGGAAAAATGTTGGATTCTCCTCATCCTCCTCTATCCAGTAACCCCTGATCTTGTTCTCTTTAGGCTTCTCAATCCATGGTGTCCGCACCGTTTGCATGATCTTGCCCAACAACCCTTGCACATACTCAAACCCAGAGCTTCTGCCTGCGTACACAGCTCCCCAGTTCCTGCGGTTGAAAGCACCTCTCTCCAACTTATCGTCCTTCAACACAATGTCCCCGCACTCAAACACCTTGATGGGCAACGAGTGCTCTCTGTTCTCTCTGATGGTCTTGAGCATTCCAGGAACCAACGTGGTTCTCACAACCTGGTATTCAAAAGTCTTGGGGTTCTCCAACTTGACTGCCGTCTTGCCATCGTCCTTTTGTCTCAAGAACCCAAAGTTCTCGTCATGAGAGCACAACGTCAATGGCAACACCTCCAAGTATCCGGATTGCGAAGACGCAAGTCTGAGAATGTCCGCCACCTTGTTGACAGGCAATGCTTTGGCCACCAACGAGTCGCTGTTGGGCTTGGTCTTCTTCAAGTTGTTGAAGCCATATCCAATGGCTGCGTCCTCCATGATATCGCATGCATGCAAAATGTCCGATCTGGTGATGGGGATGTCCACATCGAGCACCTTGCCATTGTGAGGCATGGCCTTTAACGACATCTTCTCCAACAACTTGGCGATGTCCTCTCCGGAGTAGTCCAATCCCAAGCACGAGTTGATGTAGTCGATATCCACTTGCGCCTTTCTCGGCGTAAGGTTAGGAGTCACTCTGTCCTGGTTATTGTGGCTAGAGACGATCTTCACGGGCTCGATCTCGAATGGTGTCTCGCAGTAACCAGAGAACATTGCCACCATCTGGTTGATGACAATCTCCGTCTTGGTTCTGTCGGTACCAGTAACCTCAATGAAGACGTTCTTTGTGTTCAAGGAAATCTTGGAGTGGTTGGAGTTGATGATGGGAGGCAAAGAGCACACGGTTCTCTTGGAGTCAAAGATCACTGGGTACACGGGGGAGTCTCTGATGATGTGCAAATACTTGCCCAAGTTCTTGTCCTTGTCGTAGAACTCCATCAACTCATTACCATCGAGCTGCTTCTCCTGGTTCAACGGAACGAACTTGATGTCCTTAGGAGGCAAAGCTTCGTAAGTGAAGGGTGGAGTCAATGTGTCCAAGTCGTGGGTACCGATGGCCACCAACGTTCTGTTACGACACAAGTTAGTGTGCAACTTGTCCTGCAACGAAATGAACGACTGGTACTTTCTTTCGTCGAACTTCACGCCTCTCAAGATAGCGGCGGCGGCGTAAGGTCTGATTTGGGTGGTGGACTCTTGGATGGTCATGGTTGTAGCTGGAGTGGAGGGTTTGTGGTGGAAGTTGGGGGCATCTTTTCTACCCAAGAACTCATTCAAAGCCTGAGCAATCCCCTCGATACATAACATATCGTATCTGTTGGCGGGGACCTCGATCTTCAATTGTGGTCTTTCACCATCGGTGCAGTCATCTGTGGTGTCTTCATCTAATTCGATGCCAAAGTCGAAGCACAACTCATCGAACTCCTTAGTTGTGTATTCTCTACCCAAAAGTTCGTAGAAATCTGCCTTGTCAACTGCGATGGTAGGCATTGTGCTGGTGTTTTCTTTACGACTAGAGAATTTTCCTTTTTTTTTTTTTTTTTTTTTTTTCTATCTTATTGCACCCGCGACACTTTGGTCACTTTTCTCATCCTGCATACATCTATTGAACACCCA
>JAJMHH010000163.1:0-13659 GCA_030582955.1 Osmozyma tolerans | reverse complement strand
TTTTTTTTTTTTTTTTTTTTTTTTTTTTTTTTTTTTTTTTTTTTTTTTTTTTTTTTTTATTATTATTATTATTATTAGTTATGCCATTCGCTGGATGCTTTGAACTGCAATATAACTTGAGATGAGAGACCTCAATGGATAGGATTTGAATAACAATACTAAATGATGCCACCTGGTACGATTAGATCATTGCGATGATTATATTCTTTTGGTCTTGGCAAAACAATATAGTGTACGGTGGTTAACAATATCAATCCACGCTGCCACTATAATCAAATATATCGAGCCTGGATCATTAGTTAACAATAAAGAGATATTGATAACTAAGGTGAAAACGCTTTTTGTATTTATCCATTTTTTAATCTTTACTTTTTTTTTTACTTAATTTATTGTTTGCCGGTGTAGAATCGTGGAAGTTGGTCAAATGCGACTTTCTGTTACAAAATAATAAACTCAATATACAGGTACCAAAAAACATGAGCAAAAATACCAAGACACCAAAAATCACAAAAAGCTGTTCAAGCCGATAGTCTTCATGAATGTCAACCAATATATCGCGATAATTATTGAGGCTTGCTTAATCTTCTTAGTACAAACTGAAACTATAAATGTTTTTGATAATCTGTATCATCGACACATAAAGCTACGTAAGCAAGCACTCGAACTACCCTCGTTCATTGGGTGCCAAGTTGGTAAAACATTGAACGCATTTAAGGTTGGCTTCAATCGCAGAAAGGCAGGCCATAACAAACGCTTTTGCGCAGCATAACACCCGCACCCAGATTAAATAAGCAGGATGTACTCAGACAATACATCACCGAATCTTAAGGCTTAAGGACATATGAATAAGTTAGGTTGAGTGTTCAGTACCTTCTTAGAATTGCAATTTGCCATCTCCAAGTGGCCTTACGAGAATTTAGAGCCTCTCTTTCTCTGGTGGCGTCTTGATGCAAGCTCAACAGCAATCACATTATGAGAGGGTTTCCCAGTAGTCCTAACTGGAATCTGATGGACCCATCCAGCGGCAACTTCTACTAAGCCCACTCGCCTCGTCCCGCAGTACAGAATATACCCTGGCCTAATTTATTAATGTTTTCCAGTACCCTCACCAATTGGCGTGGCATCTATTTAGAAGTTTGCTTGCATCTAGTCGATAAGTTTGTTCGGTAAAATTTCCCAAGCTTAGAGTGCTCAAAAGTTGGTTCGTTGACCGAGAAGGACGCGGTCAAATGTACGCGTGCATTAGGTGGATCTGCATTTACCGATGTCGATTTTGCCAGGCTGATTATATAATTACGCGCAGATATTAAGATTCTCTTAGATAAAATTGACACCGTGATCCACTTTGCCACCCCTGGGATGTATTATATATATATATTCTCCCTTGTCACAACTGATCTGGTTATCGCCATAGCGTGAGCCCTATTTGGCCTTTAACAAAATTTTTTGTATGAAGATAAATAAAGAACACGATAATGATGAGAATATATCAACTGATTATCGAGAAGATAAAAATCCTAGTTGATAAAACAACGCGATGCTTAAATCACAACAAGATGAAAACCACTATGCCGACGATCCAGGCGCTGTAGCTGCCGTATCCAGCAGGACCTGCTCCATATGTAGAAACTTCTGGGGCCGCGGATGGCCTTCCAACCCTGCTCACTGTCGTCATTGTGAACACTAGTCCATCTGGTCCTAAGCAACTACCGGGGCCTGAGTCATTGTCAGAAACTGGCACACAAGGGGCTTCAACTGGAGGCATCAAAATACAGCGAATATTGTCTCATCACCACACCGCACCTCAAGTCTGCTTTGGTTACTGGTCACTGTGGCATGTTTCAGCATAGCGATTTCGGACACATGGCAACGAGTACCTTGTTTATGATGCCATTAGCTCCCGAAGCTTCATCCGAATCCATGCTCTCAGCATTAAAATACGGTTCACTGAAAAAGTTCCAGGGGCCATGATACGCCTTGATACCAGCACTCTTCTTCTAATTTGAAGGAATCGGCCACTGCGTGGTCTGAACATAAATCAAGGCTAGTCTCCCCTCTACCTCAGTGAGACGTGCTGGGTAACCACTCGCCGGCACTGATCACGGACCATTTTGGCGAAGCAACGAGACGTCCGACAGCAAGCCAACCAGTCCCTCATTTTAAAAATTCTAAAGTAGAGCCCTCACTCACAAAGGAGAACAAAAACAAGAAAAACTGTGAAAGGATCAGTACAAAGCTTCTCCTCCGGTCCCTCGATCACGCTGTGAAAAACTCAGCTTTCATCCGGGACACCAGCCATCCTCAAGAGATAAGTCTAAACAAATACATTTGTTTGAAACATTTGATGCTCGTTGTCTGTTGCTCACTATCAACGGCTCTTGTACTTGCTTTCCTCTGCTTACTAATGTTCCACTCGAGGTCACTGATCCTCAAAATACTGGCTCTCTGTCCACATACTCGCTTTCCATGCGGTTACTAGTTGAGATCAGCCACAGCATCTTTCCGCCACTCAAATGCTTTCCTTGCTGGGTGAACCTCAGGTACTTGTCTGTCTTTTGGCGCCTGTTTCCCCGTAGCTGGTTAATGTTAGTGCTGATGACTATTCTTGGAGCCCCCTCTACTCATTTAATCCGTCAATCTCATCGTGGAGAAACAATATTTTACTGGTCGCCCACTTCCTAAAAGTTCTTTTTTGTTCCTGTGTTTGATTTCATTTGAGCAAGTGGGTGACTGCACATAAAGCCGGTTCTGAAACAATAGTCACGTGAGTAGCTTTGCAAAAGCCTGGAATACTCTGTTAATCGCTGTATAAGAAGATATTGAGGGGCCAGCGGGATCTCTTCATGGAAAGCAAAGCCCTTTGGTGGGATAAATCGGTCATGAAGCTGAGCTGAAAATATGTCCCTTAAGCTTCAAGATGACCCTATCTGATAGTATTTTGCACGCTTTTGAAATCGATACATTGCTCGCTTCTGGTGTCCTGTGGTTTCACTAGCTCAATGTGACCCTTGTTCTTTCTTAGGTTGCTCTCTTGCACTTTGCTCTTCTGATTTACTAGCTATGCCATTTGCTGGTTTGTCCCCTTCAAACTAGGGGCCTTTTTAAGTAAGGCTAATCAGACCTATGGGTCTGATCTAGCACCCCATTCATAAATATCTTATAGCTATCTTGCAAAGGATTAAAATTGTTCTCAACATGATACACATAGCGCAACCACTATAATCAAGTATATCGAGCATGAATCGATTAACTAAAAATGGCTCAAGGCCAAAGCAGGTATGGGAAAAATGTTAGATCTCTATAGCTCGCCTTTGTATTTTTATCTCTAACTTTTCCTCTTCATTTCCTACTTTCTGTATACTTTTTGCGGGTCTTGGTTCGCACATGCTCGCTAAATGCGACTATTTGTTGCGAAATAATAAACTCGAAATACTTGCACTATAAAGTACGTCAGTAGAATTTTATGCACCAAAAATCAAAAAAAGCTATACAGGTTAAAAGAATCTAGCCAGCGCTTATCTTAAGACTGCCTGATTCGATTACTCTTTTAATTCGGAAGACTGTAACATCGAATGATGCGCTTTTCCTGGTAATTTGTGTCTTCAACATATAAGATTACATAATCATATACATACTTCCTCAAACCATGGGGTATAGCTCGAAGGTTATAAACTTTGTGTAAGAGTTGAAGATGAGTTTCGTACGTCTTGTGAACTTATTAAGATGCATTAAATTTTCTTAATGATATCAAAAGTCCCTTTGCTTCATTCACCTTCCTGAACCGTCGTCATATAAAGTTTCAGATGTGTGTGTTTTGTACTCAAACAATACAGCTGGCAATAAACTGAAAGATAGACTTCTCAGAGCCATTGCGGGTACCGAAATACGAAAGTCTCCGTAACTTGAAAAGTGCCGCAGCCATCTCAGAAACAACTATATAAACTCAAGAAGATCGTTTTCTGGACATCATCAGCAAAAAATTTACTCTCAACAACTTCAAATCAAAAGTAATGCTCCAAAGTTGCAACTACAGGGTCGGACACAAGGCTGTCATCCCCATGGACTGCACCATTGTGTAGAGCTCTAGAAATTAATAGAAATATATACTTTCAACACAGAGCTGTAAAGCCAAAAGAGGCTATAGGTCTGATAGAGCAATCTATTTTCTTCATGTTTTTGATACCTTACTACGCATTAAGATTAGCTGGTGCTCGCTTTGCTTACGGTTACTTCTGAAGATAAGTGAATACGATATAGAGCAGGACTGGGTCAGGGCTTGAGTATCAGATTGCTTCCATCTCTGCCAAGGCCCAGAAGATATTATTGTACTTGATTCTTTCTTTGATGTCCAGTTGAAGGTCCCTCTTTCCTCTTCTAGTAGTGCGCATTGGGCGTTTAGGCAAAGAGATAGCCCGATACGGCTTTGATGCACTGATAAGAGACTGCTTAGCTTGTGAGTTTGGCTTCTCGTGGACAGTCTGAGTACTATATGCAGGGTCGTGATTAAAGAGACAGCTTTTAAGCTGCGAGGCAGGTTCGAACAGGATTTCCAAGAAAATGACGCAGAGAATAAGGATCAAGTCGAAGAAAGCGGTGAAGGCTTGCATTGTTTAGAACCTTAAGTTTTGAAGATAAAACCTGATTGGGGAAGAAACTTGATTCTCAACATCCTTATATATTTGCCGTGGCAGAACATAGATGGCATAACAAACACTTTCGCACAGCAGAACAATTGCACCCAGATTATGTAATCACCCAGTACTCAAACTTCATCAATAAGCACTAGACCCAGCAGCTCCTCACATATACATTTCATCCAGTTATGTATTACTTTTTTAAATTGCCTTCTTTTTTCTCCAGGCCACCTTAGGCCTTCCGAGCCTCTTTCTTCCTCTGGTGTCTTCTGGCCAGTGGGGACATGTTTTCGACTTTACTTTGCTCCATGAAACTAACAGTTTGAGAGCTATCACAGTCTTTTGTCGACGAAACTTCCCAATGTGGAGCCCAATTCGCTACTAATGCCATTGCATCCATTAGTTTTATCCAGTAATGCATATAAGACACTGGCCCTATTGTCCAATCATTCCAATCTTCTTCTGTTTTCAGATGCTGAGGGTTCTTTTCAGTTTCCTGCGCCCTCTTTTCCACGTGTGTGTATTTATCAACAATTATCTTCAGCTCCTCTATTAATGATTTAGCCTCCGTTTTAGCATATGCTTTTGGAAACTTTCTCTTTCTCTCGGCTTCCTTTTTCCTTTCTCTTCTGCATCTAGAGTCAGAAGAAATAATATGGTTTTCTCTTCTTGCTTTGTGGGATTTGCGCTCAGCCCTGGCGTCTGCCTTGCGTTGCTTCTTTCTTTGTCTCTTCTCCTTTTGTGTCAGTTGTTTTTTGGTCTTTTTCTTTTCAGAAAGGTCCAGCTGCCCGATTGGGTCATCATATGCGTAAAATTCCATAAAATCTTCTTCAAAGATCGTGGCTGATGTATTTGCCCAGCAGCCTGCCGGGACAACGTAGTATTGGAGG
Source organism: Osmozyma tolerans (assembly GCA_030582955.1). NCBI lineage: Eukaryota > Fungi > Ascomycota > Pichiomycetes > Serinales > Metschnikowiaceae > Osmozyma > Osmozyma tolerans. Next base: position 8,135 of record JAJMHH010000163.1, on the reverse strand, counting down.
TTTGCTTGCATTTGTGTCAACCAAATTTGTTTCTAACAGTTGTCAAATGTTGAATTCTTGATATATGGGTTAGGTAAACCTGGTAATCGTGAAGGGCTAGTTGAAGATTGGACTCGAATCTCTTTGAAGCTCAAATAGAAGAGTGTTTGGTTGGAATATATGGAAGGATCTATTGTGTGGTAACTGAAGCTCTTTTTCTATCACTCTGCAACACTACAGATTACAAAAAGAATGGAGCAGCGCTATTACTGGAGGTCACAAAAATTGTGTTTGTGATTTATTGAGTGTAGCCTCCAGTTTGTACACACCTGAAAAGAGCTTTTTGCACCCATTCGCGGTTAACCTGCACATAAGTGTTTCGAAACACAACGAGTTGTGTGTTCGTAAATGGTAGGCTGAAGTGCCTGAAGTGACAATGGTTGACCTTTTACCATGGAGATGACAGCATATTGGGTACAATCACGCTTTCAGAAAACAAAGCAGCTTGAGAATGACTTGGATCATGTAATTGTAACAGACGAACTAAAAGAGCCCGGCTTTGCCGGTAATTCGCTACTTCAAGTCCCTTCTTACTGTTAAACCTTGAGTTCCCGGAACCACCAAAAAAGGAAAGTGTACACTTTTTTTTATTAAATAAGCTTTTGTAATTGCGTGACTTATCTAATTAATGTGGGGTTTTGGTAAGCACTCGGGGATATGATATCCAAAAGCCGAAAGCTTCTCCCAGTGTATGTGTCACTTTCAGTACGAGTCGTTAATTGATATATTTTTAAAAAGACACTGTGAAATACTAGACTACCAGTCTTTGTTTTATATTTTCTTACATTACGGTCGGACCTCAGCTCTTTCCGAGATTTACGCCACTGACTAAACTGGATTCAGACGGGTAAGGGTAGGCCAAACACAATAGGAAAGGCCTCAAAGCTTGTTCGACACATGTGACTGTCAACACGCTCCTTTCCGAGGTCCAAGCTGGTAAAAAAAAAATTTTGAGTATACCCTTTGGCTTTTCTTTTTTCTTATTTTTCGGGTATGCATTTACAAGATTACCCGATTTCCCTATAATTTTTCTCTTTGAGGTCTGCAGAAGCACCCTGCGTCTAAAGATGTGAGGAGTGTCGCGGAGAACAAAACATTACCAAAACGAGTAATTTCGCGAGGCGTTCCAAGACTTGACTGCAAATACTTCCAAGACATACACATAGAAAAACAAAAAAGTTATATCAGGCAGCAAATTACGGCTTGCATCTCTACCTAGTCTTAAATGTAATACTACCCCTCACCTCTCCCCCTAGCTCGTTCCGTATCCTCCATCTTAGCGCATCTGATATCGCATAGAAGACTTAATAAAGCAGGTATTGGCACCTAATTAGTGGTTCCTGGTTTTTGAGTATACCCCTATGCGCTTATTCCTACTCTTCCTCTCGCTTTTATCCGGTGCTATTTCCGTTGCTGTTCGGCCTGCAACAGTTGCCAATGATCCTTTTTATGATGCCCCCGAAGATATCGAATCCTACTCCTTGGGCGATATTATGAAAACAAGGCCTCCACCTGCCCATTTGCAAACAATGTACATGAATCTAGGCGTCAAGAATGCATGGCAGTTTCTCATTCGTTCTGAAGACTCTTTTGGTGTTCCTTTGCCCATTTCCTCCACAATTATAGAGCCTTACAACGCCGATAATACAAAGATCCTCTCGTACCAATTTGCCCAAGATTCCGCTCTGAAAAACTGCTCAGCATCCTATGCTCTTCTAAAGGGCCAGACTGAAGATCCTTTCTATACTCAAGTCGAGGGTATCGAGATGGAATGGGGTCTTCAAAAGGGCTGGTATGTAAATATACCTGATCATGAAGGGCCAAAAGGTGCTTTTTGTGTTGGACCACTGGGAGGCAAGGCCGCTTTAAACTCCATTCGAGCTGCCTTAAAAACAGGAAATGTCACTGGAATAGATGTGGATGCCGAAGTGGTGATGTGGGGATACTCAGGCGGCACAATTCCAACAGGCTGGGCAGCTTCCATGCAACCTCACTATGCACCAGAACTAAAGAAGAACCTTATTGGTGCTGCTGTGGGAGGTTGGGTGGTGAACGTTACCGCCACTGCCGAAGCCACTGAGGGGACTATTTTTGCTGGGCTTGTTCCCAGTGCTATTGGTGGTATAGTTGCCGAATACCCTCACTTGAAGAAAGTTATTTACGAAGAGCTTTCGGAAATCTCCATTAGTCTCTTTGAGGGCGTGAAGAAAATGTGTATTGTTCCATCGCTCATTGGGTTTATGGGATCGCACTTCTTCACGGGCCCTAACAGATGGGTCAAGAGTGGCTTTAGTGTCCTTGAAAGACCGGAAGTGTCCAAAGTGATCGATGAGGTAAGCCTTGGCCTTAACGATAATGTGACGGCACCAGAGATTCCGTTCTACATCTACCATAGCAAGAAAGATGACGTTGTTCCGTTCAAACCTGCACTCAAAGCGTTCGAGAAGCTTTGCAAGCAAGGAGCAGGGTCTATTGAGCTCCACACAATGGATAGACCTAACCACCTTATGGGGCTCATTGAAGGTGCGGCGTCAGCATTGCAATGGATTGAAGGGAGATTCAATGGCACTCAGCCAGCAAAAGGTTGTCAGATCACTCTGCGTGAAAAAAAATATGAACCTTTTGGCGCTGCTATCCCGTACAAGAAATTGCTTCAGACAATGTACAACTTGGCGGGCGAACAGAAGCTTGGCGAAGGCAAAGAGACTGAAGCCAGCACGGAGGAGATGTTATCCACAATTGAGGAGTTTATCAACAAGAAACTTAAAACGATTGGCTTTTAGAAAGCCAAGGGGAGGAACATAATATCCGTTGTGATGTGCTCCCCTTCAACCTAGCATGGAACTTACTGCGTACAGTGCGGCTTATGCAATTCGACAAGAGCCCCTGAAAAGTGTGCGGCGCGTTACCATATACTAAGAATACGAAACCCTTACGCTATGCCAAGATAATTTGGAAAAAAAAAAAAAATAAATTGAAAGATATTATGTGAGCTCAAGAAAATCACAGAGCATCGTTATGGACCTGTTTATCAACCTTCAATATTCTTTACGCATACTAGTCAAGAAATATACCATTGAAGCTCTTTGAATTACTTCTCTCACTGAAAATTTCATTTTTATAGGCTATCATATCATGCTACCTGTACAAATCATCACGAGGATAACTCACTCCCTCTGTTTGAATATTTGTCTGTAAGTATCGGCTATGGATTGCTCCACAGATATCAAAGGAAACCCCAAAATCTCCTTGGTGCGGTCACAATTCACTTTTGCTTGTATCCATTTTTCATTCTTTTCCGAATCCGGATCTCCCACAGGCATATTTTTTGACTCTTGTGGGAATTCCTTGTGCAAAACATTCAAAATAGTTTGGTCACAATATGGACCAGATACTAGAAGTAAGCGCTGATTCTTGGCCTGTTCTTTCTCAACGGCTACTATGTGAGCGGCAGCCACATCCCTAATATCCACCGCGGTAACTTTGATCTTTTTCCATTCGTCATCCGGGCTGTTGAGCTTAAGAAAGGAGTTGAGAAGCTGACTTGAGGTGTTGAGTTTGTCTGTAACAAGTTCGTCAAACGCCTGAGGTCCAAAAACGTACGTTGGGCATATAGTAGTAAGCAGAAAGTTTGGCTTTTCGCTTCTCATAAAATCCCACGCCGCTTTCTCAGCAAATGCTTTAGAAGCACAATATCCAGTGACCGGGTTCTTGAAAGCTTCCTCACGAGAATAGTCGCACCAAGTGTCCTCTGTTAAAGTAACATTGGGATTGGCTGCGATGGCAAAAGAGGTCATTGCTGCAATTGAAGAAGTTATCACAAAATGACGGATTTTGACACCATACTGCTTGGCTGCCTGCAAAGCAATAACAGTGCCATTTACAGCAGGCTGTATGATCTCTGTCTCTGCATCACCGGAGAACTTTACCGGTGACGCCACATGAAAGAAAGCAGTGGCCTCTGGATGATCTTTGACAAAGTCATGGAAAGCGTTGGGCTGTGATATATCATTGACGACGTAGTAAGAGAAGTTCTCGCTTTTTAAGAACTTGGATGCCCTTTCGCCTTTTTCCAGGGCTCTCACATTTCCAACAACTCTGTAACCCTTTTCAAGAAGCTGCTTGGTGAGCTCAAGCCCTATGAATCCAGTGGCACCCGTGAGGAGTACTGTGGGCATGATTTTTCAGGTGTTGTTGTAATTGGAGGTCATGGCGGAGTTGTGCCTTTTATAAGCTTCCTAACAATCTAATCATTTCACTTTACGCGCGGAACCACTTGGTCCAAGATTGGTTAAATCCGCCGCGACCTACCATTCATAATGGGTGCATGACAAAGAAAGCTCACGAAGACATATGGGAGATGATCTTTCTTGAAGTTCGCTTAGGCCTGGTTTCCAAGCGGCAATTGACTGGATTTTGCTCTATAAGCTCACTGTAGACACGCGTTTGCTGGGCTGAAAACAGAAGTCCCGCTAATATGTACGAGCTACTCATTACATTTTCGACAGTGATGGAACCAGAATTTGAGCTTTTTCATGATGGGAACAGCCGGCGGCCATTGAAGCCGCCTCAGCTGCCGATGCTTAAAACCGATAATGCCGATCTGATTCGGGTAAGAATAGAGTATAAAGATATATTTGTACAGCAATAAAAGCGATTATAATAGGCCGGAATAAAAACAGCGGAAAGAAGTTAAAGAATAAATTGCTGGCTTCCACAATTTGAAGACTTCCCCTATATGCGTATGCAGGGACCGGTATTCAATTCAGCTCCTCTCCAGAGGGCTCTTTACATACCGGACATAGTCAGTATGAGCAGCTAAATTGTACAACGTTGTATTTGGTGTTTATATGCACTACGCTCTGGAATTTGGGATTAGGGAAAGGTTTTTCTCGCCACCGGGCAATAAAGTTCAGCTTCTCCTTTATTCTTTGCCATTTTAATATTTTCTGAGGAAATGAACGAGATTTATGCTTTTGAAGTATTCGCCATTTTTGTCCAATTGTATTGGCAGTTTATCCATGAAGTAGCCTAAATGTTGCGAAAATGTAAAGTTATTTCTCGTTACAACGATCTCAACAAACACTTCAATGCGTTCGTAAAAATCAGCACTCACAATATTCGCATTTAATGATACATAAAGATTCTTGCAAGAGCAAATCCTGCTAATAAAGCTTTTTAGACTTTCATAGTTGCGTTGGCTAGAGCCATAATCCGAGGAGTGTCCAATCTAGATTCGGATTGCCACATCAAGAAAAGCTGACTTGAATATCACATGGATTCTTATTGTAAGAGGTATTCTAGTTAGACTCTATTTCTTAAAAAGAAGTCACTGCTACTAAAGGGTCCCTCTTCCAGATTCAATCATTAAGTTTATGAATAGTAAGGTAGAGTCATGTCACGTGCTACTAGTCAAGTGCATATGATAGTAGAGGGGCCTGCTAATCCGATAAAGGATAGAGCCTACTCTTTTCGAGCGATGCTTGCCTAGAAAGACTTAACATTGTAGCACCATTAGGTCTGAGTAGGTCCGCGGGCAAAGGCATGATTAGGTAAATGGTCTTGCCCTGGTACATGAGAACAGAGAAAGATTGTAAGATCATTGATAATATTTACGACATTGGTTAAAAAGGTAAAAGTCAATATATTGTCATATATAGAAAACCCATGATGTCAAACAGCTTAATCGTGGATGAATGGCTTCAAGAACTCCTTGAAGTCGAGTCTAAGGTCGTTGGCGATATGGAACAAGTCATGGAGGTTGTTATTGAAGAAACGTTCAGCAGCCAGCTTAACGCTTTCTGGGAGGTCAGAGTTGTCGTCTCTTCTCTCGTTAGCGTTAGCGTTGATGAGAGAGAGACCAGAGGCAGCATTGTTAAAGTAGCTAGTAAGGTGCTGGCTAAGCTCGTTGGATGCTTGGTCAGAGCCGGCTGGAGCAGCAGAGGCGCCAGAGAAGATAGCGAGGGAAGCAAAGAGAGTGTTGGACAATTGCATTGTAGAAAGAGTTTGTTGATAAAGTCTTTTAGAGAGAGGGAATGTGCGATCTTTTTATATTTTTCAGACTGTAAGAATACCGTGGTTACTGGAAAATTGATTTCTCTATTCAGTATACTCCTCACGAGGACTCCACATCTATAATGATCTGCACTGACTTTCTTGATGTCCGATGTGTGCATCTCGCTTGAGCGGAACATGGATAACACAAATAAACAGAAAAGCTAGAGACTGCGATTATGTCTATTAAAGGCAGTCAATTTGTATGAACCGATACTGCTGACATATTTCTTTTGGTTTTCTCCTTTTCTAGCACATCTGAGAAACTACAGAAGAGATAAAAGAAATTAATTGAACGTGTCTTAGATTTTGATTTTTGTGCTTCTTTACCATAAAGAAGTCTCTGCCGAAGTATGCCGAGTTTAGGTAAGAAGCTGCAATCTCGCGTCTTTATCGCGCCATTACTTCACTAGTTCTTATGCGCTTCAGTGTCTGATCGGTCAAGTGTAAGAGTAAGCTCCTGTTGTCTCTACTTCCCCTCAATGTTCTAACTTGTCCTTTTTCATCAGACCCGACACGCGCGGAGAACCCGAAACAGATCCGATAAGCGACGTATATATAGCCTGCATACAGTGCAGATTATCTGTCTCTTATTATAATGCAATGCACTTAAGTTAGCTCCCCGATGATACTTTCAAAGAACATGTGAATGATATTTTGCCTTGGGTTGCACTTATCACCAGACATAAAGTAATCCTTGACTGAGCGAACAGATAATGCGTGTAGCGGATTAAATCTCCCCTCAAGCCCTGCGCATGTGTCGGTCTACTTGGACTAAGCCACAACCACCTGCCGCATCCCCACACAATACGCGTCAAACACATCAGATAAATAATACATTTGCAACAACAAGCACATCCCCGCAACAATGACATCCGGAAACAAAAAAGATTTAGGAGTGCCTGGACAAGAAGTATCATTTCTTCGATGCCTAAGGTTGAACTTTTAGAGTCCAACCATGTGATTGCAAATATTTCAGATTTATTATGCGCTCTACAATTACATAGCGGAGCATTTTCTCGTGCTTATTGAGACTTTAAAAGCTTTTTCTGCTGTAAGTCGGTAGTTTCCCTTTTTTCTTCTAGATATGTAACTGCAAATGTGTCCGCAACACGTTACGAAGATTTTACAAAACCCCTGATTACCACTTAGCAGCCTGACACTCATGAAAATGTGAATATTATCACCATTTTTTAAGAAAGTTTTGTAATAGAATTATACCTATACAATAAACGAGGGTATCGAATAAAAGCGCCGGATCTGCAAAAGAGTAATGGCGCGTCGAGCGAAAGTCAAAGTCCTAAAACATTCAAAAAGATCCAAATTATATCATCACAATAAGATGAAAGCTGCTGCACCGACAACCCAAGCGCTGTAACCAGCAATTCCAGCAACTCCGGCTTCATATGAAGTCACTTTAGGTGGTGAGGTTGGATTCTCGCCACCGCTAACTGTCGCCAAGGTGGAAGCTTTTCCGTCTGACCCTGAACCACTGTTACCAGAGCCTGAGCCATTTCCACCGCCATTGGTGTCTGGTGTAGATGAAGCTTTAGAGGGGCCTGAGGATTCTTGGCCAGCATTACCACCAGATCCATTACCAGCTCCATTATTACCGGCTCCGTTGTCTCCAGAACCATTTTCAGAACCATTTCCGGCGCCGTTGTCACCAGGTCCCTTATCAGCCCCGTTTCCAGCACCGTTGTTGTCAGAACCATTACCGCCACCTTTGTTGTCAGAGCCGTTGCCGGAACCATTATCACCAGCACCGTTGTTTCCAGCGCCATTATCACCGGTTCCATTTCCAGAGCCGTTGTTTCCAGCACCGTTGTTGCCAGAGCCGTTGTCACCGGAGCCGTTTCCGGAGCCGTTGTCACCACCAGCACCGTTATCACCAGAGCCGTTTCCGGAACCGTTGTCGCCACCAGCACCGTTATCACCAGAGCCGTTTCCGGAACCGTTGTCGCCACCAGCACCGTTATCACCAGAGCCGTTTCCGGAACCGTTGTCGCCACCAGCACCGTTATCACCAGAGCCGTTTCCGG
>JAJMHH010000162.1:0-13680 GCA_030582955.1 Osmozyma tolerans | reverse complement strand
ATGGGGAGGGAACTGCGCGAAGAAAAAAAAAAAAAAAAAAAAAAACAATTTTCACCGAGCGAAGCTTAGAAAAATTTTCTTCTCTACTCCAACTAGGCTAGCAAGTTCAACATGAAGGTATGTTCCAATACACCAAATATCTTCAAAGCAATGCATCCCAGAAAACCCCATCCATGATTACGATCCGTCTATTGAATTTATATTCTACTCCATTATTCATTCACGTTATTATGTCCATATCATGTCCATAATCGACAAGGCCAATACCATAAGCTAAGGATGCATACGGTCAGAACTATTTACTAACATCTAGTTAAACATTTCTTACCCAGCCAACGGTACCCAAAAGTCCATCGACATCGATGACGACCACAAGTTGCGTGCCTTCTACGAGAAGCGTATGGGTCAGGAAGTTGAGGGTGACCTTGTCAGCGACGAGTTCAAGGGCTACATCTTCAAGATCACTGGTGGTAACGACAAGCAAGGTTTCCCAATGAAGCAAGGTGTGTTGCACCCAACCAGAGTTAGATTGTTGTTGTCTGCCGGCCACTCTTGTTACAGACCAAGAAGAGACGGTGAGAGAAAGAGAAAGTCCGTCAGAGGCTGTATCGTCAACCAGGACTTGTCCGTCATTGCCCTTGCCATTGTCAAGCAGGGTGAGGCCGACATTGAGGGTTTGACCGATGTCACCACCCCAAAGAGATTGGGTCCTAAGAGAGCCAACCACATCAGAAAGTTCTTCGGTTTGACCAAGGAGGATGACGTCAGAGACTACGTTGTCAGACGTACCGTTGAGAAGAACGGTAAGACTTACTCCAAGGCTCCTAAGATCCAAAGATTGGTTACTCCTCAGACTTTGCAAAGAAAGAGAGCTTTGAAGGCCAAGAAGATCAACAACGCTAGACAACAAAGAGACGCTGCTTCTGAGTACGCTCAATTGTTGGCTCAACGTTTGCACGAGCGTAAGGCTGAGAGAGCTGAAATCAAGAAGAAGAGAGCTACTTCTTTGAAGGCTTAAATTCCATGATCGGTTATTTCTATTTTTTATCCTGGTTTTATCCCTTCATCTCTCATCATCATCCCCCATCCCCTAATGGTATAGCAAAATATCAAACATCCTGTATCTGTTGTATCTTTGTATCTTGTATCTGCTCTGTATTAATCTATTGCTTAATGCGCTTGGCCTCTTCTTCCTCTTCAGATATATTTCTCTTTCGAACAAGACGCTTGACGTTTTCGTATACTTGGTCGGACGTGAGATTGGACGCATGGCCAAAGTTCTTCTTGATGTAGTTGTCTTGCTGCTGTTGGTACCGTGGGTCCCGTAGAAGTGTTTTGAGATGATTGTCAAATTGACTCTCTGGGATCTGCTTGCCTGTGATGGGACACGTGATGGTGTCTGATTTGGTATCCTTTTTCCTTTTGAGCCGTGACTCTCCTGCTGCCCTCACCTTCATGCCCTTAGGAGCTGCCTGATGCTTCTCCAGTGGAGTATTCTGATTCTGATTTCCCTGTTTTTCAGGGTTTTCCGCCTTTTCCTGACTCTGCTGTTCCTCCGCTTGTTTTTGAAGTTCAAGACCCTCTGACTTTGCTTGCAATGTCCTGTAGACAATATCGTCTCTTGAAACAGGAGCCGGTAGCTCAGAAACCTCATCCACTGCAGTGAACATGGCGTTACTCACCAACTCAAAGTCTTGCCAGTCAATCAGGGCATAGTAAAGTTGTCTATTCTTCTCGTCGGTTTCTCTGTTGACTTGCTCGATCTTGTTTTTCTTTTCGAAAACTGCACGGTCGTATGCTCTCTGGAAGAGTGCTTGCTGGTCACCGTCGGTTGATTTAGTCCACTCTTTGCTTTCTTCACTATTACTGTCCATCATTTTCACAATGCGCTTGTACTGATCGACGTAAATTTGGAAAAGCAGCTGGAGTGAATGACCTTTATTCATGAAGGCGAACTGACTCCTGTTTCCTTTCCTTTCCATGCTCTTATAAAGGGCATCGGCGTGTTTTGGTGTGTTGACGGCAACATAGAGTGCGGTGAGTTTTAACACATCGAGATCGTAAGCGGAGAGCGGAGGCAAATCTGTGAGGAAATGTCGCTGCGCTGGTTCTTTTATGGGGGCCTCCTCTTGATTCAGTTGACCTTGTTGTGTTGTTTGTGCTGGTGTGTCGTTCTCTCCTTCTAGCTGCGATTTATAGTATTGGTGATATTTGTGGTCAGGATCAAGGAAGGCAAACTTCCCGTCAGATTGACTATCCTTCAATTTCTTTTCAAAAGATACGCCATTTTTCTTAACGTATCCCACGGTCTTGTCAATGGTCTCTCGTATTGGAGACGGCGGGGTTATCATAACTGTGGTGACTTCAATGGAACTTGTGAGCATCGCGTTCAGTGACTAAGTGCGCGAAATATCCTCAAGAAAACGCCAAAAGAGATCATAATTAAATCTATTAAATAGGGAATTGTAAAGAAAATCCTCTTTGGTGGATGTCATCACTTCCTTCAAAGTAATTTGGTCAATCATTAAGTGCCTACCTCTGGTCTATTTACTCTAATCACTCTCTCAATAATTGGCACTCTGGCCGAGTGGTCTAAGGCGCCAGGGTAAGGTTACCTTACCATACATTCCTGGTCTCTTCGGAGGCGCGAGTTCGAACCTCGCGGGTGTCAATATTTTTTTTCCTTTCACTCTTTTTGTATCTGTCTCCTCCTACTTGTATCCTGATTTACACTTCTTTCATGTCTTGCATTCCTCTACGGAATAAGCCGAGTGCCCCACTACAATACAGACAGCTGCAACCGTAACTAAGTGTGTGCAAGAAATCATCTCTTGTATGCAGTCCGGGTCCATATATCTAAAAGACCAGATCCATCTTGACGGCAAAGTCTACAACAAAGTATGGAAGATTCGCCCCGACTCCGGTCACACATACGAAGTCATGACACCATGGGTGATTTAAATGCCGCTCCATTAATGAATCAAAAAACTGGCTCCGGATATGACTCTAGCACCTCGTCAGAAGGCGATTCAACCTCCTTCACTGAAGATCTCGACCAGATCGGGAAGTTCTCCATGTCCAAATGGTCATCATATTTAAACAAAGGGAGTCTCCCCAAACTAGCGGCGAATTTTCCCAATATGCCCAATTTGGCCAATCTTACCTCCTTCGATCTCAATGACGTTTCCCGCTACGTGTCTCTGTATGTGAACAGCATTGGTAGCACCGCCAGCGACGCTCAGGAAGGCACGGGGGAGAGCAGCACCGACCCAGCCAATGAGGCTACCATTGTCAACTCGCTCAAAACCGCTTTGGCTACGAAGATCCAAATGAACAGCTTCCTCTCTGATTTGAGAGGCGGCCTTTCTCTCCAGGCTGCTATCGATAGACTACAGCCGCTCACTGACGTCATCCATGAGGCCATCACTCTACCGGCAGACGATGACGATGACGACAGTGATGACCACGGTGAGAATGTTTTTGAGCCTGTGGGCGTTGGCAAGGTTGTTAACCGTGAGCGGCCATTAATCACCGAGATCGTGCTACCAGAGGACGACTCACATCGGTCACATGATGGATCCAAGAAACTGCTGCTGAAGCTGCACCACCACCATCTGCTGGGGAGAAAAGGACTTCGCCGTGCGGGCGGCTCGGTGTTCTCTGATGGCTACGACAGTGGTTTGCAGACAGGGAGTGACTTGGACCACTTTGATGACGACATCACCGCCGAAGAAGTATCATCGCTAACGCACTTGGACTCGTTGGACGACTTTTACGACGAGGATATGCTACGAAAGCGTATACAGACCATCCAGGGCTTGGGCCACTTGAGTCAGGGATCCAAGAACAAGTTGGTCACGCGACTCATGATGGGTAACTACTACAAGTACATCAACCAGAAACTCATGACTGAGAAAGGCATTCGTTTGAAGAAAGAGGGTGACCTCCATCTTCCTGATGATGGTGAAAATGGTGATGGGAAAAGCACCGAGCCTATTGTGGAGGATTCTGATATCAACATGGATGACAAGCATAAAGAGAATGATGACAGCATGGATGATGAGAGCATGAACGAGGCTGGCGAAGATGTTGAAGATGATGAGGTGGTGCTCACAGAAGAGGACCAAACACCTTCTTACCATGACCAGGCGAAAGGGATCATGGGGTGCCCACATTACCAGCGCAATTGCAAGTTGGAGTGTCCTACTTGTCTCAAATGGTTCCCCTGTCGCTTCTGTCACGACCAGGAAGTGACCGATCACAAAATGCAGAGAAACGCAGTCAAACACGTTCTTTGCATGAGGTGCAATGCTCCGCAGGTGCCAGAAACGAGCTACTGTGTCAACTGCGAGCAAGAGTTGGCCAACTACTTCTGCATCAAGTGCGTACTCTATGACGACGACCCAAACAAGGACATCTACCATTGCGACAAGTGCGGGATTTGTCGGTTGGGGCTTGGGTTGTCCAGAGACTACTTCCATTGCGATGAGTGCAACATCTGCTTATCGATCGACTTGAAGGAGCACCACAAGTGTGTCTCCAACAACACACATTGCAACTGTCCCATCTGCAACGAGTACTTGTTCACGAGCGTCAACAAGGTGGTTTTCATGAAGTGCGGGCACCTGATCCATCAAGCATGCTACGATGAAATGATCAAGCACTCTTACAAATGCCCCATTTGCAAGAAGACTGTGGTTAATGTGGACACGCAGTTTCGGATCCTTGATCAAGAGATCCGGAGGCTGCCATTACCGGGACCCTTCAACATGTGGAGGTGCATTATCAGTTGCAACGACTGCAAGGGCAAGAGCAATTGTGCTTACCACGTGTTAGGGCTCAAGTGCAAGTACTGCAAGAGCTACAACACGAACCAGCTCAAGCTCATCAAGCCCGAGGAGGAGGAAAAAGAGGAGGAAGAAGAGAAAGAGAAGGGGAATGTGTCGGATGGGATGGACCAAGGAGGGGCACCTATCCGGTTAGTACAGACCAATCTCAGCAGCAATTTTGTCATTGGAGAGCAAACCACAGACACCAACACCGAATACGAAGGCGACTACACGACGGATGAGCTGGATCCGGAGACAGAGGCGAATGCGGGCAACATTGTCAACATCAAGAGGCTTACCAAGTCACTTTTAGGGAACCGCGATGTGGAGGGCCTGTCTATAGCGTCAGTTTTCCAGCGGTTCATTAACAACACCGTTGCCGAGGAGGACGATGACGATGACGGTGAAGGAGAGAGTGATCATGAGCTCGTGGGAGGGTTTTAGGTGGACTATCCAATTTTAGGTGGGACATGATAGGAAATTTCAAGTGCACGGCTGACAAATGGGTATAGGAACCCAAAATGGAAGCGCGGAGTTCCCCAACAAACAGACCGAAAAGTTTGAGCGCAGGGCAAGCAGATGCGGCATGAGCGATGGTCACGGCTACAGTGAGAAGCTTAATAGTATCTTATGAGCTTACTAGAGTGGCTTAATGAGCATGTTAGTTGAAAACGTTGCATTTTAATGAACCTGGAGCATGGACCAAGGAACAGGCAAGAATTGGTTTACTGGCGTATACTTGAAATAGTTAAAATAGTAAAGATAATGTTGAGATTTTGGTAGGATCTCCGGAAAAACACTCATCTGGCAAGCAATGGTCGGAATTACTATGAGTGAAACCCGCAAAGGCGGAGAGCAGCAACCGGTATGATAAAAGAAAGAAAAAAAAGAACGTGGTGAATGTTGAGTCACGTGCGCGAGGAAAAGAATGACAGCTTGTGAGTGCAAAACAGACCCTCGTTTCTATGTACGAGCAGCAATAGTGGCCACATGGGCAAAAGGAATATTACACCCACGTTTAGAATATGTTGTAAAAAAAAAAAAAAAAGATGTGCTTTAAATTTTTTCACTTTTACATATTTTCATTCTGATTCCGCAATTATTACTAGTATTTTTCTTTTTTGGCCTTTGTTGGTATTTCCTGTTCTTTTGTTGGTATTGCGGAGCCAGACCCATTTTACGCACCACGCATTTGTATGCTGCAGTAGTTGGGATTTCTTTCTAGACGTTTGGGCCCCAAACTCTGTGCGCGAAATCGTTTCCGCTGCCTGTGCTCCCGCGGTTCTCTAAATATATCCCAGGTGCCCCACCCACTCTTAAATTCTCACCTAGTCTGTTTCTTCCTATATTCCTCTTTTTTTTAAAAAAAAAAAAAAAAAAATCTCCACCCTATCGCTAGCATCAACGGCCAGTCTTAACTCAAAAGAAAAGAATTGGAATCTCCCTCTTCTTCTTACCACCTACTCGTCTTTCACCTTCCCTCCTACCCAATCCTTCCTCCTCCCATCATTGATCCTCGTGGACCACCGCTGCTTGCAGCAGTGACAATGTACGGATTATGAACTCAATTAAGAAATTAGTCGCCTCCTTGGAGCCTTACTACTCTACTATAGCTCTCGACATCCTTAACGAAGTGGATTCAAAAGACTCTAATGACTTCTCTGATTCCCCTTTCAATGACCTCTCCGATGACAAGATCGATCCCTCCTCCTCCTCCTCACCCTCCACAGAATACTCCTTCCCTTCTAAATCTCGCCCTCGCAGGCACTTGGCTACCCTCCTCCTACGGCTAGTGGCGTTCTTCCCCTATCATTTGGTCATCAGACCTGTGCTGCTAGTTTGGCTCCTCGTCACCTTCCCCTTCACATATATCTTTGGTCACGACTACCCTGCCATGCTCTCCGTCGACGACACTTTGACTCATCGCACAGACGAAAAACCCCTTCTCAACGAAAAGACGGAGCTCCTCAAACAGGAGAAGATCTTAGCCAACAATATCAAATCTCCCACCGGTCTGTCCAAGTACATCATCCCGCCTCCTCCCCGCTTGATCCCTCTCTCGAGAAATCCCGACAAGAAGAAACGCAAAAAGGTGCTCGTGCTCGATCTTGACGAGACCCTCATCCACTCCTTGCCAAGGGCTGCCCCGCGCTCCCTCGGTGGCCCCAGCGGCTCCTGCCACGGCATTGAAATCAGAGTCAACGACGTGGCCACCCTCTACAACGTCTACAAGAGACCCTACTGCGACTTTTTCCTAAAGGAAATCAGCAAGTGGTTCGAGCTCCAGATCTTCACTGCAAGTGTGCGTGAGTACGCCGACCCAATCATAGACTGGCTAGAAGCCGACATCATTGACTATAAGCTGCCTGCCTACCAGACAGGTGATAGCAGAGTCTTTACAAAGAGATACTATAGAGCTGACTGCACCTACCGTCCGGGTGTGGGTTACATCAAGGACCTTTCCAAATTCTTTCCCAAGGACGACGACTTGAAGAACGTTCTCATCTTGGACAACTCCCCTATTAGTTATGCCCTTCACGAACACAATGCTGTAATGATCGAGGGCTGGATCAATGATCAGAAAGACCGTGACTTGATCAACCTACTACCGTTACTTTACAGTCTAAGTTTTTGCATCGATGTTCGCTTCATCATGGGATTGCGCTCGGGTGAGAAGCTCTTTGAGAACCTAACGCCGTCCCTCTAGCCATGAAAAAACCCGTACATAATTACGCCAATATCATAGTCATGAATGTCTGCTGTAGAGCTTTATTAAGTGTATATGTCTAGTAGTGAGGGTTTCGCAGAATGTCACTTCTCAAAAGAGTTTGCGGTTTTTGACTACAATTGCAATAAATACACATAATGTCTTGACTATTCATGCCGACAAAAAAACACACAACATCCCCACCTCTTCTATTTCAGCATTATCGTACAAATTGAAGAGTCATTTTTCAATTTAACAGTGATCTCCATATAAAAAACCGGCAAATTTTCATAAATGTGCAACGGGCCAAATCGTCGTCTTATACAACCGCCATCGCGCACATCGAAACGTCAACCACCATAATGATTCAAGCGCTCACACAGAGTTTGGGCGACGAAACGCAAACAAAAAATAGCCTAGATGAAGCGGGTACTCTCTTTAGAGAGGAATCCTGGCGGTCACACCCACAAGCCAGTGATTTCGTCCGCCATGTTCTTCCTATAGTCTACACCAACAATGCAACCGCCCTTAGCGCATTGAGAGTACTCATCAACTTCACTGCCGACAACGACGCCAACAGAAGGTATCTTGCTGGAGACAGCGACGAGGTAGTACAGTTTCACGGACTCAGCAATGAGGTGCTTTTCAATTGCCACCAATCGCTGGAGCTTTTTCCGGTTGCATCCAGGGTTGCGCTTTTTTTGACTCAATTCATACGAAACGTCTCAGACGACGACCGTGGTGAATTCTTGGGTTTCTTGAAGCTGTACATTCCCGGATTGTTTCTGTTCTTATCAGCATGTGCTACTGAAAATGCATTGGACGACGCGGCTAATGCCATGGAGATTCTCAATGAGTTCCCAGTAAAGACTCTTACTGGGGCCATCGAGGACCCAACGATGGCTTCCAACACAACAATGGCACTCCTCGAAGCTCTGATTACGCACCAGGACCCAGAAGACCCCGAGTGCTTGCTACAGACGTCGCATCTTCTCAGTACGCTCACATCGGCAGACTTAGTCACCCACGTGGACGCACATGACTTGTTAGCGAAGTTGAAGGAGATTGCCAACGAGACCGAGAACTTGGCCAAGATCAAAAGATACCTCTTTGCTGCCGCAGGAAACCTCTTGACTGCTCCCGACCATAGCAGTTGGCTGACCTTCGACAAGAGCATGGCCATGATGCTTGACCCTAGTACTGAGCCATATGCAGTCGCAGCAGTTGCTATTGACGTGGGAAACTGTGTACGAAGCCAACAGGACCAGCAGGCACTTTTGGTAAGGATCGAAGCGGTGGCTGGTATGCAACAGGTTGTGTCGGGGCTACTTCGACGCCAGTTTAGCGACGTGGTGCAGTATCAGTTCTTCCACTTTTGCAACAACACAATCAACGAGGTGAATGCCTCCTTGTATATACAGGAGGAGAATTACCCCCATTTGCTTGGTTTATCGAAGGTACTCGTGGACAACGGCAAGTTTTACCAGGAAATTTTTAACATCTACAGGAAGTTTGCCGTCAAACTTGTTCGTTACGCATTCAAGGACAGGAGTGTTGTTCCCTACGCGGACCTCTGGCGGCTACTTATGGACTCAGAGACTTCCATCGGTGAGATTGCGCCTCTTTTACTCCAGGCGGAAGCGGCCCGAAAATCCGACATGTCTGAAAACAGCGAATTTTTCACCCGCATTGTCCACCGTACTACTGCTCTCGAGGAGCCAACGGAGGCGAAGGTGTTGCTTGAAAAATTAAAGGCTTTGGCCATTGTGCTTCAAAACCACGACTACGTGTCTCTAGAGGCGGCGTTGGGCATAGAGAGTGCGCGGACCTTCCTGACTAAATTAGCCGCTCTTTTGCGGGAGGTGAGTCAGGGTCTCGGAGATGACTCAAATACTGGCGAAGCGTCGGTGGTGAAAAACAATTTGATTTTTGTTGCTGCATCTGCTCGCAAATTTTTTGATGACGACTCCGAAGCCTCCATCTCGGCCAAAAACGTGATGGCTGAAACTTTCCAAAAATGAGCATCCCTGCCCCTATGTGTACTTCTGTTTCGCCTTACACCCTGTCTTTGTTACGCCGCGCCGAGCCCCGCTTATTCGCGGCAAATTTCAGATCGGTTATTTTAATTAGCCGGCATATAGAAAGTGGTTATTGTGAAAAAAAAAGAAGGTGAAAAAAAAAAAGAAAAAAAAAAAAAAAATATTATAAGAACTCCTTTGGTCCCTCTTTTCAATTCCGCAACCGCAGTTATTCTCTCGCTATGACTGTTACTTCCATCTTCTCCAATCTCGAGTCCGTCAGTCCTGACCCCATCGCTGCGCTCATGGCCAGATCATTAGAAGATCTGGCCCCAGACAAGATCGACGTTAGTATCGGCGTGTACAAGTCGGAGGAAGGCGACCCAAACTACGTGTTTCCTTGTGTTAAGCAGGCCAAGGATAAGTTGCACAAAAACGACCCCGGCCATTGCTACACTAATATGGCAGGTATCCCAGAATTCCGTGCTGAGTGTCAAAAAACCATCTTCGGCACCCAACCCTCCAATGTGGCCTCCCTCCAAACAATTTCCGGCTCCGGCTCCTTGCACTTTGCATTCGCTTTCCTCGTCAAAAATCTCGGCCTCAAGGACTTCTACGTCGGAGAACCTGCATGGGGTAACTACAAGGGCATGATCGAACATGAAGGTGGTGTTTACCACGGTTACAAGTACTTCGACTCCAAGATCCACGGAATTGAGTTCCAGCCAACCTTAGATGCTTTGAACTCTGCCCCAAAAAATTCTGTCTTCGTTCTCCAGGCAGTTTGCCACAATCCAACAGGAAGTGACTATACACAGGACCAATGGCGCCAGATACTTCTGCTTGTTAAGGAGAGAGGTATTTTCCCTGTTTTCGATATTGCATATCAAGGCTTTGCTAGCGGCTCAACTGACGAGGATGCATGGGCCATCAGAGAAGCTTACAAAATGAACATGGAATTCATGGTGTGCCAGAGTTTCTCAAAAAACTTGGGCTTGTACTCTGAGAGAGCTGGATGTCTTCACCTCGTTGTTGGCGATAACAAAGCTCTTTCCAACGTTCAGTCCCAGTTAGTCAATCTTGCCAGAGTGGAGATTTCCTTTGCACCAGCCTTCGGTGCCAGAATTGCCACTTTGGTTCAAAGAGACGAGCAATTGAGAAAGATCTGGGAACAGGATGTCCTTGATGTTTGCAGCAGAATCAAACGCGTCAGACAAGATATCGTTGATAAATTGGCTGAAATGGGGACTCCAGGCTCTTGGAATCACGTGACCCAACAGAATGGGTTGTTCTGTTTCACTGGCTTGACTCCATTGCAGGTGGAAAAGTTGATTGCTGAACACCACATTTACCTCACTTCCAATGGTAGAATCAATGTGGCTGGATTGAACAATTCTAATATTGACAAGTTTTGCAAGGCCGTTGACACGGTTGTTAGAAAGTATCCTGCAAACGCTTAATTGTTGGGGGTGGTGTCAAGAGTAAAAAAAACACAAAACAAAAGTTTATAGAATTGGTGCTGGAACCAACTGAATGAAGACAACGAATAAAAAAAAAAAAATCGCTCTTATTGTGTGAGAATACTCTTGTATGTTTTACAATCGTAATCATATATTTAAATATGTTCAGTTGCGGAGTATCTATGCATGTCAATTAAAAGTCACCAGTATAATATAAAAATAGAAGTATATGATTTTTTTTTTTTCTTTTTATTTTCCTTCCTTATTTCCTCTAAGCTTCTTCCACTTGGTTAATTTAAGCCAGGTAATTTGTATTTTTTTTTTTTTTTTTTTATGATTTCATCTTTTTTTTGTTCAATTGTTGATCTCACCAACTTAGTAAAAAGTTAGCCGCAGACAGATGTCAGCTATGAATGCAATGATACTCAAGTCATGTGTCAACAGTTTCTCCCATGGATCTTCTTAAGATGAGCCTTGAGGTTATCTTTCCGATTGAAGCGGCGGCCACAATCAGCTTCGTCACATTCAAACGGTTTCTCTGAAGAATGGCTTTTGAGATGTCTCTTGACATGCTCAGGTCTCTGGAATCGAGCCAAGCAAAGAGGACATTGATGCTTTTTCTTGGGGTCAACCTTGCCCTTCGACTCCTGAACATAGATGGGACGTTTCAGGTCAGACTGAAGGATGCTTTCCGCAAACTTGGCAATCTCTTCGGTAGCAGCAGTCTCTTGGATCTGCAGAGCCGTTGGATATTCACATGTTTCTCTATAAGACAAACCAGGAATACCTTGGGGTCTAGACATGGATGACGATCTTCTCAGATGCATTAGAGTCATTGAGTCTAAGCCGTCTTGAGTCGTCCCAGCGCCAAGGAGTGTGCTCGAAGAGCTCGATGGCAGAGGAGACGCGTTGATTCCAGACTGAGTGATGGACGCTAGGTCTATGGAAGCTGGGTAGGATTTCAAAGTGGACGACACTTTGGATGACGTGGACTGATCCTTTGCCATAACGTCAGGCAGAAGGAGATCAATCGATGCAGATTTCTTGAAAGAATTTGGGTTGTTCCGTTGGGGAAACTCCCTTGTGAAGTTCATCTTGTTGGGTGAACCACTCATGAAGCCTGGAGTGGACGTGGTCGAGAAGTTGTCCTTATCATATGGCGGGTATCCGGTACTGGTACGCGTTGGTGGAGGAGGAGGACGAATGATGTTGCGTGGGTTGGGCTCAACGAAAGACGTGAAAGATTTCGCCTTTTTCAACTGTTTGCATGCGTCGTCCTCCTGGTCCTCGATCTTGATGGAATCAAGCGTATCATTGCGACGGATCCCGGTCAAACCTAGGCCAGCCAGGGTCAGACTGGACGGATAACCGACGTTGTTGTTCATTCCAGGGGCGGAATTTCTCGCCAGAGAGGCCAGAGAGGCCAGTGCAAGGTTTAGCGACAGAGAGTCCACCAAGGAGCCGCCGAAGTTATGGTTGTGGGAGATGGGGGTGAAAAAATTGGAATGCTGTGCGGAAGATTTTGTGGCAGGAGTGGTCAACGGGGTGGCGTCGTAGTCACTTAGGTCGTAATGGACGCGAGGAGACGTGAAGGCGGCGGAAAAGGGGTTTTGTTCATGATAATTCATCAGGTGGCTGCCAAAAGAATCAGTGTGAGAATGCGAGGATGTGGGATGGTGGTTTTGGGACTGACCCTTCATGTTTGCAATTGACGTCAACAAATGGGCCGAGCCAGGCTCAAGACTCGCCTTCAGGCGATTGCGGCGATGGCCTTTGTTGGCGGCAGCCAGATGGGGGGTCTTGCCAACTTTGTTGAGGTTTAGAGGGGAAGGGTTTGTCGCGCCGCGAAGAGGGGTGGTATAAAGGTTTGTATAGGAAGATATGGACGCGGATTTTTGCTTTCGACCTGGAGTGGTGAGAAGAATGTTTGAGCGCGGGGAACCAAGAAGCAGCGGGTTTGAGGCCAGCAGCAGTAGTTGCGGTATGGAATCCATGGATTGTAGGTTGTTGGAGGAGTACGAATGGGTGAAAGTGCCAGAAGGAGGTTCCGCCAGGATAGATACCTGGGAAGCCAGGTGACCGTGGGTAGGTGCTCTATTTACCGCGTCATCCAAGGAGATATTTCTAGAATGGGAAAAATTGTTATTGTAGCGATTAGCTGGAGCCAATGTGAATGGGGCGGAGAGCGAGCGTTCGGATGCGTGATAGTGGTCCCTTGGGTTTGAAGCCCCTACTATTGTAGACTGAGAAGGGTGGTGATGCAATTTATGAGGAGAACCAGAGGTTATATCAAAATCTAGGGTCAGATCGTAAGAAAAATCCTGATTTAGATCTGCTGTAAGGTCTAGTTGGTCATATATGGAAGGGGATGGGGGATATTCACGGCCCAGGGGTGTATCCGACACGGTCGTTGGGACGTGATTTGTATCATTGAGATCTGGGGAGATATGAGCATCTTGTGGATTATGTTGATATGATTGCTGTTGATTATACAGGCTATGATGAGGGAATTGTTGTTGGGAGGGGGAGCTCATAAGGAATTTGTCCATGGTAGGACCATGGGAGAAGATTTGAAGCGACTGAATGGTGGAAAGGACACGGGAGTACGAGGGAGGGCGGGTTTGAAAAAAAAAAAAAAAGGTCGCGGAAAATTGTGCACAGCAAAA
>JAJMHH010000161.1:0-13782 GCA_030582955.1 Osmozyma tolerans | reverse complement strand
TGGCGACAACGGTTCTGGTTCTGGTAACAACGGTTCTGGTTCTGGCAACAACGGTTCTGGCGACAACGGTTCTGGCGACAACGGTTCTGGTTCTGGTAACAACGGTTCTGGTTCTGGCAACAACGGTTCTGGCGACAACGGTTCTGGAGACAACGGTTCTGGAGACAACGGTTCTGGAGACAACGGTTCTGGTTCTGGTAACAACGGTTCTGGTTCTGGCAACAACGGTGCTGGTTCTGGCAACAACGGTGCTGGTTCTGGCAACAACGGTTCTGGCGACAACGGTTCTGGCGACAACGGTTCTGGTTCTGGTAACAACGGTTCTGGAGACAACGGTTCTGATTCTGGTAACAAAGGTTCTGGAGACAACGGTTCTGGAGACAACGGTTCTGGAGACAACAGCTCTGGTGACGGAAACGGAAACGGAAACGGTGGCTCTGGTGACAACGGCTCCGGTGACGGTTCTGGAAACGGAAACGGAAACGGTGGCTCTGGTGACAACGGCTCCGGTGACGGTTCTGGAAACGGAAACGGAAACGGAAGCGGTGGCTCTGGTGACAACGGCTCTGATGACAACGGCTCTGGTAACGGCTCTGGTAACGGCTCTGGTAACGGCTCTGGTAACGGCTCTGGTAACAAGGGTAATCCAAATGAGCAACCCGAAGATGGATCTGGCAGTAATTTAACTGGCCATGGCAGCGGGGACGACGATGGATCCGCTCACAAGATCATCAGCGGTGAATCTGGTGATTCCGGTGTTGAAAACGGCTCGAACAACGGCTCCGACGCCAACAAAAATGGGACTAATGTTAATGCCGGTCATGCATCTTCAGGAATCTCCCCAACATCTTCCACATCAGGGACAAATGAAGCCGGCGTTACTGCAGGATCAAGTAGCAATGGGTCCGAACAGAATGCATCAGTCTCCACGTTGGCTACGGTCAGCACCAGTGGGAATCCATCTACAGCTCCACAAGTTTCCACTTACGAAGCTGGTGCTCCAGGCCTTTCAGGTCACAGCGCCTGGATAGCCTGTGTGGCAGCTTTCATCTTATTGTGATGATTTGATTTTGACCAATCATATCAAAAGGACTTCAGCTTTCGCCTATTGCTCCATCGATTTTTCTTCGAGAGGGCCTTTTTCTTTGAATCTTCGCTTAATTAATCAAAACTAATGTTATAAGGAATTTGACTGTGGTTTCTGTAGAACAACCTTCAGTCCCATGATATTTACCGTCTTGGGTTTAGGAAGGGAGATCGATTTAGGTGTAAATTTTGAAGCGAACGTCATGTCCATTATATGAAGCTGACTGCACATAGTTTTCTAATCCATTATTCTGCTTATATTTTGGGGTCTATGAATAGATCAGAGAGACAGCGATTCTCTAGCAAATCAAATCTGAGCGCAATTGGAGTTTATTACTCTGCATTTCAGAATTCAAGATCTTATATTGCAAAGCACGCGCGAAATTTGCATCCCTTTGACTGTGGTGCTTCTGAAGTACAGCGTGCATCTAAAGCCTGATTGTAATTAATCAGGCCCATGTAGACCCATGTAGGGGATTCACAATGCATGGCAAATGAATATAACAATTATGATTCATTTCAAACTATTCTTATAGGAGTTAGTTGAAAAACTTTTCTGAACAATTAACCAATTGCTTCTGCCTTACTCTACAAAAAGTGTTCTTATCTTATTCTATTTACGAAGTACGTTTATATTTTTTTTCTTTAAAGTCATATTGTTGACCATTTATCGACGTTCATTGTCACGTTGTACATGCACGGGGCAGAAAGGGGTCTTCTAAAAATGCAATCTGTTGTGGCTTTTTCTACGCAAGATAACATATCAGATACAGCCGGTTGTCTGAGCAACAGATAAAGCCTACGAGCTTCAATGCTTCAATACTTCCATTTTCCTTCTTAACTCGCTTTCTTTGCGAAATTAGATGCTTTCAATGCACTTCTGTTCTTTCAGGGACGCGAAAACTTCTCTACCGTGCAATCATATCTTGTCGGTGTGATCGCGGCTCTAGATGGTAAATTCCACGATTATATGCTCAAGCTCGTAAGATACAGATTGAAGTGTTTTTCGAGGCGTAAAAATTTCCATACATTCTGAAAGCATTACTCGTGTTTAAGAATTATTAAGGATCAGAAAACATAGTCATAGTGCAAATATTAAAAATACATAATATTTTGCCCTCGTGGGATTGTATACAGTCTATTATTTTAAGCATGTACCCCTAAGAAAAATGCAGGGGACAAGCACTAAGTAGATTTAAATAGAAATGCAGTAGCTTTTAGAAAACAATTATAGGCCAAAAAATTCTCTCCTATTTCTTTGATATTCAGGAATACAGTAAGACTACCACTGGTGGGCATTTCACTCCTTGCTCATATCCAAAAAATTCATGTTCATTTTACAAAAACAAATCCATAAAGGCTTCATGATATTTATCCCATGTGACTGATAGGTCTGTTCCCTGTTGTTGTAAATTCAACACGCCAGCAGTTGCCGATGGGGTTTATATGACCAGTTGTTTACTGAATTATTTGCGTCGGTCTGGGCTGGTAGAGAGTGACAGTTGCATTTCATGTGCCTTCACAATTAATGATCTACAATAGTGTACACTAAGGGTCTGTAAGGGCAGATTCAAAAGAGTGTCTACTTTGTGGTTTGGTTTCATGTTCTTTTTGCTTCACTTCCACTACGTCCACCCAGCTAGGTCTAGACTTCTTTACTTGCAAGACTTGAGTGGGTGCACACATGATCAATTACCTCAAGATTTGAGTTTTGAGAAGTAGCAAGAGATGTAATGGACTAAAGCACAGTTGATCATTTGCATTCGTATCTTGAAGATCAAGGAACATAAAAGGTCGATGGGCACCAAAAATAGAAGCGCGTTCAACTATCCACATTAAATATACTCTTAATTGTTGTTGTGCAGGTCATGAAATCTAGATTCACCCGAACATGACTTCGATTGAAAAGCATTTTAATTAAGAAGTGTTTCATTGAATAGCCAGGCTTATTTAGACTCTAATTATTGTCATGGCTGCTATCTTTCAGTGCTTCCTGATTTTTAAATGTGTTTTGAAATGTTTCTAAATTGGGGTTAGGATTGTTTCGTAATTGAATATCGCAACATCCTGACATATTTGACCACAAATCGTGAAATGAGAAGTAGGGTAAAAACGTTTCATAAATACTAGAGAAGATAAATCGATCGACTGCAAGCATAATCGCATACAAGCTATCAAAAAATACACTATCACATTTCTCTTAAACTTTTACTTTACAATCATAGATGAAGCACAGTATCTGGAACTGCATATAATGAATTGATGCCATACCCCACAAGCCCACCCTCGGACTTCAAGACAAAAAGCCGCTCTACCCCTTTTGCTTGAGTTTCCCTAAAATCAACCATTGTAGGTTAAACCAAAGAATGCAAATGTTCCAGCACAATAGTGCAGGAAGTGTGGGGTGAAGACGGCCTCAGCTCCGGCATTCTCTCGCATGCTTCCTATTGTTGATAGGCTTTTCAGCCTTGAAAGTTCGGCGAAACGGCCGCGTTATCACCGTTGCAACATTCCACTTTTCGTCGGCATACTAAACTCAACTTTATGCCTATGTACCCGGACAAAAGCTTGATTTGCATTCTTCAATAGCCATCTCCCACACCCTAAGCCATTTCTAAAAGCGGCAAACTATAGTAAACTTACACGCTCGAGACTCTCCACACTGGGACAAAGGGTATGTGTAGGTAGAAGTCAATTTCACAGCAATTGGTGTATAAAAGGGCATGCTCTGCTCTTGATCTTCTCTACAGATTTCGAAAAGATAATATTCGAAAAAAGAAGATTATTGGAAACAAAAGAAAGAAAACGCAGATTCTTGAATACCATCATGACCAAAGTACTTGTTAGCGGAGCTTCAGGATTTATTGCTCTCCACCTCATTAAACAGCTTCTCCAGAAGGGATATAAGGTTGTTGGAAGCGCGAGAAGCCTGGAAAAGGGGGAGCGATTTGCCAGGCTTTTGAATAACAAAAACTTTTCTTATGAAATAGCTGAAGATTTAGCAACACCAGGATGCTTTGACAATTTTGTCAAGAATCACCCTGATGCTACGGTGTTCTTCCACACAGCTTCACCTTTAAAATACTCGGATAATATAGAGGGCGATTTGTTGCAACCAGCTATCACAGGAACCCTCGAAGCTTTGCGGGCAGTGAAGAAATATGGTAGCAATATTGGGAAGGTCGTCTACACATCTTCAATAGCAGCTTTATTCTCTGTTGCTGACATGGAGAATCCAAATCGGACTGCAACACCGGAATCATGGAATGAAACAACGTGGGAGGAGGCTTTAAAAGACCCGCTCTCTGGGTACTTTGCTTCCAAAGCATTTGCAGAAAAAGCAGCATGGAAGTTCATGAGAGACGAGAAGCCACATTTTTCTCTCATCACCACGCACCCGGGATATGTCTTTGGTCCTCAGGCATTTGATGAACTTGTTACCGATAAGTTGAGGTCTCATCGGAGACACTTCAGTCGTATATTAAATTGAAGAGACCAGAAGATGAGTGGTTTAGGATTTCAGTCTGAGGTATCGATGTACGTGATGTTGCTGCCGCTCATATAGCAGCCAGCGAAAAGGAAGAAGCCAACAACAAGCGGTTGATTGTGGCGGCTGAAAAGTTCAGCGACCAAATGGCCTTGAATTTGTTGCACAGGAAGTTCCCCGAGGAGTCAAGACATGTGCCTGTTGGATATCCAGATTCGGAAAAAGAACGAAGAGATAACCAAATTAATATGGTAATCGAACCCTGCGCTAAGCTAATGGGGCTTTCTTATATGACGTTGGAACAATCGGTAACTGACTCTTATAAGCAACTCTTTGAGAAGAGGAGACAAGCTGCTGCTTTGTAAATGACGACCAATTTATGTTTTATGTTTTCAACATTGTTTTCGGTTTTTATTGTTTAGCTATTTCATGTATTTACGTATGAATAGAGAGAAATCTGTTCCAGATAGCTCATTTGTTTACGTAACTTCTTGTTTGCGGTGGAATTTGGGGCTTTTTATTGAATCAGTTATTTCCAGGGAATTGATCTTGTTACAAACCCCGAATTAACGACGAATTCTAACAGACACACCAAGACAGAATACTTGGTTTACATTTCCTATAGAAAGGTTGCGTGGTATGTACTGCAAATATTTTTCTATGCAAGTCATTAATTTTATCACCTGAAAGCACCTGCTTTTTACTAATATTCACTAAAGAGTATTAGGGTCAGAAGCCAAGCTGTTTGAGTTTCTTTTTGAGGAAACTTTCAATTGTTGAGATCATCTCCTCCATACTAGCCTCATTCTCCTTGCCCTCGCCAAGCTTCTTATCACCCGTCAAGCTGTACATCGATTGTAGCAACCTTCTGAAGGGGATACCAGCACCAAAAGTCTCAAGTTTTTGATCGCGCAGGGTAATCTGGCATCCCTTGACTGGCTGCGTTCCATTGAATCTTCCTTCAATCCACTGGAAAGCCGATGCAGCCCCTTCAACAAGTCCCATTATGTGATTTGGCTTCTCCATTGTATGAAGCTCGATAGACCCCGCTCCTGGCTTGCAAAGCTTTTCAAACGCCTTTAGTGCAGGCTTGAATGGAACAACATCGTCTTTCTTGCTATGGTATATGTAAAACGGAATCTCCGGCGCCGTGACATTATCATTGAGTCCAAGACTTACCTCATTGATAATTTTTGTGACCTCCGGCTTTCTCAAAACATCATATCCGTCTCTTACCCATCTGTGTTTCCCAGTGAAAAACTTGGTGTACATGAACCCAGCAAGCGATGGCACAATGCACATCTGTTTCACACCCTCAAAGACGTTGATAGCAACCTCAGGAAGCTCATCATAGACAATTTTTCTTAAGAAGGGGTACTCAGCGACAATTCCGGCAATTGCGCTCGGAACAAGTCCAGCAAATATTGTTCCCTCCGTGGCTTCGGCTGTGGCAGTGACATTGACTACCCAGCCACCCACAGCAGCTCCAATAAGATTCTTCTTTAGCTCAGGTGCGTACTCTGGCTGCATGGAAGCTGCCCAGCCCGTCGGAATGGTTCCTCCTGAATAGCCCCACATCACCACCTCAGCATCGGGATCGATGCCAGTGAGATTTTCTGTCTTTAAGGCGGCTCGAATGGAATTCAAAGCAGCCTTGCCAGCCAGTGGTCCCACGCAAAATGCCCCCTTTGGCCCCTCGTGATCAGGAATATGGACATACCAGCCATTTTGAAGGCCCCATTCCATCTGAATTCCCTCGATCTGCGTATAAAAAGGATCCTCTGTCTGGCCCTTGAGAAGGGCATAAGATGCTGAACAATTCTTCAGAGCAGAATCCTGTGCAAACTGGTACGAGAGGATCTTTGTATTATCGGCATTGTAAGGCTCTATTATTGTGGTGGAAATGGCCAAAGGAACACCAAAGGAATCTTCAGATCTAATAAGCAATTGCCAGGCATTCTTAACTTCTAAATTTAGGTATGAAGTCTGCAAATGAGCAGGCGGACGTCTTGTTTTCATGATATCGCCCAAGGAGTACGAATCGATGTCTTCGGGAGCATCATAAAACGGATCGTTGGTAACGGTTTCAGGCCGAATAGTAGCAGCAAGAGTATGTGCTATAAGCGAGAGGAAAAGAAAGAACAAGAGCATGACCTGGATTGAGGGCTAACACAACATAGCCTAGTGCAGATTGTGTGGTTTATTAACTACATGCTCCTCCAAAAAGCGCTAGGAGCGAAGTTAACCGGCGCTTTCAAGGGGCGGGAATTGAGGGGTACTGGAGTCATTTAAGCTGCATGAACATGCAAGTTAGGTGTACTTTGCTATCTGCTCGAACAGTTCCTGCTTTCTGTGGGTCTTGGGAGTATTTGCAGTCAAGTTTTGCGACACCCCGCGGACTTACTCGTTTTGGCAGTTCTTTGTTCTCCGCGGTCTCCCCTTTCTCATACGCAGGATGCGTTCCGCACCCACAAGTAGAAGAATAATCGAGCAATAGGGAATTTATGTAAATATACAACTGTATATATATATTTAAAAAACTAATTATAGCCATAAATACATCTTACAAGGAGACCTCGGAAGCCAGACATGAGAACTGTCACATGTGTCTATTAAAACTTCCTTATGGGGATCTTTCAGATATAGCTATACTTTCCTTGACCGTTTGTCGAATCTTGCGTATTCAGCCTTCACCAATTGCCTCCAAGGTGGAAGTATTTACATGTATATACTTATGAATTTAGAAGGAATCTAGAAGAAACGTCGGGAATGAAAAGAATTAGGTAGTCTTAAAAGTGTTAATCCGTCATTAAATAATACTCTTCGCATTGACACATTTAACGGTACTTTTTGTCAGATACTTATCGGACTTCGGTCGTCTCGATTCCGAAAGCCCATACTCTGAGCCCCCGCTTACTCCATTAAGCTTCATCATGCCTATTCCCAAAGCTGCTTTTCATATACTGCATTATTTAAAAGATTACCTATTGCGGTGAAGGAGTTAAAGTACCATTTTTGATAGTATAAAAATTAACTCTTCAGCTAGGCTCGCTCAATTTAAACCGAGGATCTTCCATGAAAAACACTGTATTTGGAGTCCGAAAATTTTTCACCTTTATTACGGTGTGAACATATATAGTGATTCGAGCTAGTAGAATGAACCAAGTGTTTTAAAGGATCCTGGGATGATGAAAATTGGATGTTGGGGAAAACAAGACTAGTAGGTTTGGTGCTCCCTTAGACAAAACTTATTAGATCAAAGGCAGTGAAAATCAATCGCCAGATTAGCGAGCTTTCGTTTCTTTCTATGTGAAAAACTAAGATCATTTCCACAAGAAATTCCATCAAGCAAATATTAAGTCTAAAAGAGCCAAAAGCTACGGAAGGAAGAGAAGCCAGAAACCAGAAAGACTATCCATAGAACGCAAAATACAACAAGGAAAATGTAGTATAAGCTGATTGACTACTTGAAAGGTCTGCGAGATAAGTACTTCGCCAAAGTGTTTTGATGTATTGTATGATTCTGTGCTGATTATGTAATCTGGGTGCAAAACTTATGCCGCGCGAAAGTGTTTGTTCTGCCATCTCTGTTCTGACATCTATGTCCCGCCACGGCAACCGCTAAAAATTGAATTTTTTTCCTAATCGCTGACCTTTTTCCTCGAATCACAAAAATTTTAACAAGGCAAGTATTCATCGAATTCTTCAACTTAATCCTTGTTCTCTTCGTCGTTTTCTTGGACATCCTGTTCGAAACCGCCTCGCAGCTTAAAAACTGCCTCTTTAACCAAGATCATGGGTATAGTACTCAAACTTTCTACCAAGGTCCCAAATCGCAAGCTAAGCAGTCTTAAATCGCTGAGTCAAAGTCTCATCGGCTATCCATTTGACTGAACGCCCATGCGCACTACCAAGAGAGGAAAGAGGCACCTTCATCTGGACGTAAAGGAAAAAATTAAGTCCATCAATATCTTCAGCGCTTTAGCTGGCACTTAAGCAATCTGATAACTAAGCTGCCGCTCTAAGCATACATCATATGCTTATTCACTTCTCTCTTGTAGTAACTGTAGCCAAAGCGAGAGTGAACAATAATAGTAATGAAAGAAGTACGAAGGATAAGAAGAAGAAGTAGTAAAACAATGCTTTCCTACTTATACATTTCTGTCTTGATAAGTTTGTATATTTCTGTATTCTTTGAAAAGCTTTACACAATGGTGCAGTCCAGAGGGATGACACCGTTATGTCCGACTCTGTAGTTACAGCTGAAATTGTCCTTTGGAGCGTCGTTTTAGATTTGAGATTTTCGAGATTTCATCTTTTGCTGATGTCGATTAGTAAAGAATAATCTTGAGTTTATATATCTTTGTCTAACATGGTGCGGATGTTCCCAAAGTTTCCTTATTCAGCACCCACATTAGTTCTACAGAATCATTGTTTAATTTTATTACCAAATTTTTTGCCTTAGTACGAAACTCTCAAATTTCAAACTTTGAAGCACCAAGGTCTTACCTAAAATTGATATGACTGGATTTGTGGTGAACGAAGCAAATGCGACTTTTAGTCTCATGATGGAATTCTTATATCTTAATAAGCTTCTAAACCACCTTATGAGTGCTCTTGAAGCCAAAAGATTTACCTTCAACTCTTTTACAAAGCTTGTAATATTTGATCTATACCTGACGGCTTAAGGTGATATGTATATGATTACGTAATCATATATGTTGGAGACGCCTATTACCAGGGACTTCCCACCAATTCATGTTAGAAACTTCCAAAGTGAAGTACGAGGGAATGAATTAGTCTTAAATAAAGCATTTACTAAATTTTGCTTGCTTGAAAAGCTATTTCTGATTTTTGGTGCCTTAATTTCTTTTTCCGTATCATTAATGCGGATACTATTAGTCTAATGTATTGCAACCTCAAGTCGCATTTTGCCAACTTATGCAAACCAAGACCCGCAAAAGGTGCACAAAAAATACGGGAAGAAATGGAATTACAATAATTTTAGTCTTGGCAATAGTTTCAATTGTTTACTGCTGTGCAAGCCTTAAAGCTCCAGTCATTAGTGGAGGCTATTGATCAATGTTCGTTACATATTGACTACTTCGGCCACGACTTGCATAAGATTGAGACAGTTAACATTGTTTCGAAAAAATGCTGAAAAAAGGGTAGTTTTATTATCATTGGAATGATACCATAGTGGGTATAGAAAACATTTCTGGCCCTTCTTTGATTATCTAACACTTGATCGCAGAGGAAGCTGAGTATACAGAGCTGCATGTAATCCGAACTCATTCATTACCCTCGAACTTGGCAGACATCAGATCATACCCGGCCAAGTCATCTTTTGCCTGAGGTAGGCTGAGCATTCTATTATTATTTGTACTGTGAATTAAAAAGATTTTTCTCAGAGCGACCATAATGATCATCGTTTGAGCATTGATATTTCATGCTTTCCTACTTTCGACAAGTTTACTACAAATTCTGACTATGGGGATGTAAGCTCGTTTGCAAGTATAATGAGATTCATCTATTCATCTACCACACGATGAAATACTTGCTTAAGTTGAAATCCAGACTAGTTCCGATGCAGTCGTATTTCTGCATGAGGTCCAAGTGCATAGTTAGCTGAGCCCCAAGCAACAACGTAGTGCTCTCAAAGAAACATGCTTTTGCCCTTGCTCTTATTTACAAGCAGAATTACTCCTCGAAGTGCATCAAAAACAATAGAAGAAGAAACAAGTATTTGCGCATGCTACAGCTCCTATGAGCAAAGCTTCAGTAATTGTTACTCAAAAATCATATTCTTAAGAAAGGACAACAGCTACGAGAATGCGGAAGCGAAAGAAGCCTGAAAAAGGGGAATAAAACTTTATGCTTTCGAAATCTGAAGCTTTTCCATGAACTGTTGAGAAAGTAAACGAACCTAGTTGTTTCACTAAGTTTGTCAAGATCATGCTACTAATTTTGCTACAGAATGTGTTCACCTTTTATAATTACATAGGTACCAACTTGATGGTGCATCGCCGTTCTTAGTTGGAGGAGTGATTTGTCTGCTTAATTGCGATAACAAACGAGACATCAGCCCTTAAATACAGCCACCAGCATTTTTTTTTGGGGTTTCTCTAGGCTCTTCTTAATCAAATACGGGACTTTTTTGTCTTTGTCCAGCATATTTGCCAGACCTCAAACGAATCGTAGAATGTAAATCTGTGGAAGGACCTACCAATAAGCCAACCCGCAGCTACTTCTCCTCCGACCAGCATGTAAATTCGTGCGAGATGACAAGTCAGAACTTCACTCTCCTCGCTACACAACCAGAGTATTGCATTTTTTCTCGGCCACTTGAGAAGATTGTTGCTCATATTTTACATACTTCATCTGAAGTACTTAAAAAGTATCAAAAGTTGAAGGGCCTAGGCTCTGAAATAAAATTTAAGGGAAGAAGGTAAACCTTCGAGCCCTATTTTGAAAACTTACAAAATATTATGAATTTCACTGGGAAGAGAAGGAAGGATATAGCTTTGTAAGAAATATTTTTCGTATTCCAAGAAAATGATATTCGCATGTATTCGACATGATCCGCATTGCATTTCATCTGTGCAAGCCAAGTCAAAGAGTCGCTCGGAAGACACCATGTTGCTAATTCATGTTTACTTCGATTCTTATTAATCAGAACAGAATTAAAATAAAGTCTGAGTAGCTTTCCCTTTTTTCTTACGGAGCTCTTGAATTGTCAAGATTCTCTTCCTTTCTTTATTTTATTATTTTTTTTTTTTTTTTTTTTTTTTTTTTTTTTTTTTTTTTTTTTTTTTTTTTTTTTTTTTTTTTTTTTTTTTTTTTTTTTTTTTTTTTTTTTTTTTTTTTTTTTTTTTTTTTTTTTTTTGGTTTTCAGTTCCCCTTTGCAGAGATATTATCAAGGGTTGAACTCACTTTACTCTGATTGGCTTGATATCTTTGAAAGTTTGTCGAACTCATGAGATAAAAGCTTGTTCCAAAAGAAGGTTGCAAAGTTTCAACTTAATTTTAAAATATTCATTTTGAACTCGAAAAGTCAAGATGATCAGTCGGGAGAAAGAGACACGGAGGCCCTTGAGGTAGCTATTTCTAAGTTGGCACCTGTTTACTTTTAGTTAATGTATTCTTAATATCAATATTATTCTCGGCTTTTCTACTCATGCTCCCCACTTTATATTTAGTTCGTGTATCCTGTCCTTTGATAAAATCTGGTATTTCGGGTATGTTTGATTCTTGTATATAGCCCTTCACGCCATTTTCAATCTTTTACATATCCCTGTTCTTTATTTTAACTTTGATTTATTCATTTCAAAAAAAATCAATCAAAGAGGCTCACTACTTCTTTTACGGTTACCTTACTCAAGCAAATCAAATGCAGAAAGATTGCATTGGTGAAGTTTCTTTTATTTACTCACGCCGCAATCCAACTTGATGACATCTAACTACTGCCTATGCAGTAATGCATGCGGTTACATTTATTTGGATCCTCGAAAGACAAGAATACATTATAGAATGATTTAATTATAAGCAAGCCACGGATAATAATTTCAGAATATAAACAGAAACATATCAGGGTTCAGCGCATCCCTAAGGAATCTCTTCTCATTTGGTACCTTATGCTACTTTGATTTGAATTCTGCGATTTGAATTCTGCGATATATTCATAGTCAGCAGATTAATCAGATGAAAAAGACTTAAACTTCGATAGATCAAATCAAACCACTGTGTAGATCCGAAAAAGAAAAAAAAAAAAAAAAAAAAAAAAAAAAAAAAAAAAAAAAAAGCTACTGCATAGAAGGTGTGTGATGGTCGGACCATTACTAGTGGTGCATGAACAACCTTAATTTCGTTGCATGCATTTCATGGGAAAGCGAGACAATTTTGTAAGCTTACCTTATGGATAACGCTCCCGAGGCTTATCAATCAAGATACCAAAGTAAACGGGAAGAGAAAGGTTAGTAATATTGAAGTTCATGACCAGCAAAGAGAGTGCATTTCCGTCAACAGCCACAACGCAAAAAAGACACATAGCAAAAGGAAAAAAATATTAAACCCATAATATTATCAAGGTAAGACTGTTTAACTTCTCCTCATGTCTATAAATAATTTTTCTTGATTTTAAATATAATTGCTTCCTAATTGTTGTGAACTTTCTCGAATCATAAACTCGTTCTTGCCCCACCCCACCAAATTAGAAGAAGAAAAAAAGAAAAAAAATATATATATACATATATATATGCAGTTCAGCTAAAAGAGCTGCATTCATGGAGGATCAATTAAATTAAAGGGTTCACGTTAAATGTATAGAAGAACCTCTCATGATTATATAATAAAAGCTTGGGATTAATACAGCGTCTCTTAAAGTTCTTAGGTCACTCTCAACTCACCCATCCCTAGACTACAGTTCATTTGATTCAATATTTTGACACACCAAAACTAGTCGTCGGCAATCTGTTTTGCACTGTCGATTGTGTAGACCGTCTGAGAAAACCCTGCCTAATTCAAATCTTCAAAAGCATCTATGACCTCTTGGTCTTGACTTCGACATTGCACCACATTTGGACATTTCGTACTTTTGTGAAATCTTTTTTCCAAATATAATTGATACTCGTTGCTAGTACTTAAAAATATGTGAAAGGAGCAAAGAGCAAATAATAACCCCAGATTGATGGAAATGCTTACATTTAGCCCACAAAAAATTATTAAGTAAAGTTGTGAGACAATCTGCTTCTGATATAACGAAACAGATGAGCTGCAAGCTGAATGAAGCACACACGGCAAATCTTACAAGCCGATTACGTGGTGTATTAAGGCTAAGAATCCATATACTCCAGTCATTGTATTGAATAAGAGCCGTTTAAATCCATTTTGACGACTCGGCCTCTCACTGCTCCGCCGAGCTCAATTGTGGTCCAATATGGGGTTTATGCAGAGACTAATCTCTCGATTGTTATGTACAGGCCTCTGCTCACACCAGCAGCGAGCTTTTTGCAGCAAGACTCGGCTCACAAAATAACGTCTCCGTTGCATCGGTTCCTCTGATTTATTTTTTGGACCCCCAAGACAGACTAACGAAGTTAGACCATTATTGGTAGATAGTAAGTATTCAAATAACCCTGGAGCGCCTTCTTTTTTATTGATTTTTCTTTTTTTTTTTTTTTTTTTTTTTTTTTTTTTTTTTTTTTTTTTTT
>JAJMHH010000160.1:0-13786 GCA_030582955.1 Osmozyma tolerans | reverse complement strand
AATCAAGAATCAAGAATCAAGAATCAAGAATCAAGAATCAAGAATCAAGAATCAAGAATCAAGAATCAAGAATCAAGAATCAAGAATCAAGAATCAAGAATCAAGAATCAAGAATCAAGAATCAAGAATCAAGAATCAAGAATCAAGAATCAAGAATCAAGAATCAAGAATCAAGAATCAAGAATCAAGAATCAAGAATTAAGAATCAAGAATCAAGACTCAGAATAATGATTTAATTCAGGAACTTTGATCTAAAATCCAGCCAGGATTATAGGTCACATCAAAAATGAGATTCGTATGAGAAACTCAGAATCTTAAAAATATCAAGAACCTCAAATCAAATAGCCAAAGAATCAGATTCAGAACTTCAAGACTTGATATAGGGATTGATATCAAGACTTCAGATTAAGTAATCAAGTCAGGAAGGCTCCAAATGAGGAGTTAATGTCTTAGACTCTTATGGACTATGGACTTTTATAAATCTCGAAATGGATAGCCCGGGAGATATCAAATCAACGCATGGTGGAAAGATTATTTAAATTATCGACTAGTTCCTCTATAGCGGGAAAATCAGGACGGAACAAATCGGCCTTCTCACGTACAGAAAGCAGGGGAACGGAAGGATCGTTTATATCTGGTTCATCGGTCATATAAAAGATCAAGAATTCCACAAGTTTGAAATAGACTGTTTGTTGAGAAGCGGAAGATTGAGGGTTTTCATCATTGGAATCATCATAACCAGGAGAAAGTTGGAGAAGACGGATTATGATCAGACACCCGCCACATTGTTCGAAAACACGCATGTTTTTTGGAATTTTCAAAAGAATATGAATCATAAGTGATACAAAAGACCCGCAAGTTTCTGACAGATAAAGATGATGGGAGGGATCAAGGAACAGAAGCATTAACAGCATATTTGATGTTGTGGAGAACAAATGACGAGAATCCGGATGGATCAAAAGAAGCCCGCAAAGAAGAGAATTGGCCCATATAAGAGAAGAAGAGTTCCTTATAAATGCATTGGTATGATAAATGCTAATCATGGCATTGACCAAATTATAATGGAAGCTTTCTTGAAGAGAAACAAATGCGGAAAGTCTAGCATCGATAGTTCCCGACGACTGGACGCGTCGGAGAGAAGGAACCAAATTGCGAAGACATTTATCAAGAAGAGAAAGACCAGAGTTGATTTCCTGGGGTTTTGTGCTTCCTAATTTGTCAATTATCACCGTCACGTCTTGTTTAAGGGTCATTTTGTGGAAAGATAACAAACGCGAATTGTTTTGAAACCCGTGCACACTACTGTGTTTATCGTGATAGTATCGTGTTTCTAGTTCCTTATGCCGCCATCTGTTGCCTGTGGCTGCTTGGCTGCCGTTATTTCTTCAGCAGTTCAGTCGCTTGGAATTACCCTCCAGAGAAAATCTCATGTTCTTCCCGATACTGTGGATTCTGACGTGTCACCAAATCATGGTAATTTCCACCACCACCAATACAGACGGAATCTTTGGTTAGCAGGATTCTTGATGTTTATTATAGCCAATGTTCTCGGATCTTTGGTGCAACTTTCAACCCTTCCGCTTATCATTCTCTCTCCTTTGCAAAGCATTGGTCTAATTTTCAACTCCATCTTTAGCTGCTTGCTTCTTCCTGGAGAATGTTTTACCCGGAAACTTGCCCTCGGAACTGTGATTATCTCCGTTGGTGCTTTCATTATTGCCTACTATGGAAATGTCGCTCCTCCTCCGCCGGAATCGGCTCCTCAAGACGAATTTAACGTGATTTTGGCCAAATTAGCAAGACCGCATTTCTTGCTTTGGTGGATCTTCACATTTATAGCCATTTTGGCCATGATCAGAACAAACGCTGTTCTTTCTCGGAAAATCTTCCTGCTTTCCCTCCACAGAAGATCTAGACGAGCTCTGAGATCTACTGGTCAGAATCTCCATAAACTTACCTTCATCAAAGGCGTTCTTTTCGGTGTTATCAGTGGAACTTTGACTGCACACACGTTCCTATTCGCCAAATCTATTGTGGATGTGTTGATATCTGTTCTTTTAGGGAAATCTCCTTCATCTTCTTCCCGGTACACTTATGCTACCACGGTGTTTTTGTTACTTTTGACCCTTTCTATTATTGCTATGCAACTTGTGGCGTTTAATAAGGGTTTATCGCATATTCTGTCTTCCATTTTGTACCCACTTTGCTTTTTAGTGTACAATTTGGTGAATTTATTCAATGGCATTCTTTTTGATGAACTTCTAAAGTTGAAACTTATCTCTCCTTCCCAATTATTCATGGTTGTGGCTGGTCTACTCGGTGTTTTGCTTGGTGTGGTGATGATAAGTTGGGATGGTGCCGTTAAAGGTGGTGATTGTGGTGCACGTGACGATGAAGATGTTGCATTGATGAATGGGAGATTTCCTTATGAGACGGTTAATCTGCGTCGAGTTGCTTCTTTTGAGAAGAATCAGTTGATGAGGATTGTGTGACCAAGTTGACGCCAACTCAAGCTGACGTAAGGAAGCTAGAGTTTATAAGAATTGACTCAACTCAAGTTGACTCAATTTGAGTTAACTACTCAAATCCTCACCTACTCAAGCTGACGCAACTCAAGCTGACGTTAGGAAACTTGAGTTATTAAGAATCGACTCGAATACTCAGAATCGACTCAACTAAAGAATCGACTCAACTCAAGTTGGCTTGTCAACTTAACTACTCAAATCCTCAACTACTCAAGTTGACAAGTCAACTTGAGGTCAAATTTCATTCAGCAGTATAATCAAGTCGACTACGTCGACTTGCTTACCTTGACTTCCCAAAGACCGGCAAAGGGACAGCGTTGGCGGTGAAATAACTATTATGTTTGTTGGCCACACCAGCAAATGCACAATACCAACCACAACAAGCGGAAATCACACAAAATACTCCGCCTGCTCTCAAACAACCTTGAGAACCGGTCATATAAGAAGCAGCCAAGACGAAAAACGCAACATCCAAAGTCAAAAACAACATCAGGAAAATCAAGGTTGACTTTAACGTGCACAAAAACATCATGAAACAGAAAATCCCCCAGCCAAGAAGGAAAAACCCGGTGGCATTATTAAGCTGATCAGGAGCATCGGCGTATGCAGCAGAGATTCCGAAATTCGGCACATTCATTGCACCAAAACTTATCCAGAACCCCATGCCGAAACTAACCAAGACTGTTCCAGCAAAAGTATTGCCAATAACAAGCTCCCAAATTCCTGCACCAGCCTCAACGACTCCGCCGTACCAGAAACATAACCCAACGGCAATATTTGGGATTTTAACCCCCATGGCTCCTGAAAGACAAAGTCCTAATACAAAAGTGGTTAAGGCGAAAGCTGCCAATCCCACAGCGGCGGCATTTCCAAAAACGTGTTTTGGATATGGTGCAAGATGTTCAGCAACCATGGTTCCTCCAAATGCTGACATTAATTCATGACGATAATACCGTTTATTCCCAAGAATTATGAACTCATCTCCATCTCCGTCAACTTGAACATTATTGATCACGTGTCCTTTCAGTTCATACATTTCTGAGCTTGTGGAGGTCATATTGATAGAAAACAGGAAATTCCGAAAAAGAAGATAAGAAGAAGAAGAAAAGAAGAAAAGATAAAGATCAGAAGAGAATTTATAGGTGCCGAAAACTCCGACAGGACTTAAGGGAAATTGCCCCACTTTTGCAGCAAAAATTCGCGTGTGGGGTCGATGAGTTGGTTAAAACCGATCGGTGTGCATATAATCCAGATTATGGCCTAATGTCCATCTGATGATGAGCCAAAGTGGAGGCCTTGGCTGCTGCCATTATTCGGCTTAGATTGGGCTTCTGCTTGGCTTCTATTTGGCTTAGCTTAAGGAGGGCATTTCAAACCGATAATGCTTTGCTCTCGGATATAAGAACCGTCCTGCATATAAGCAGATTTATGGTCTTTGCCTTATGGTCTTTGCCTTATGGTCTTTGCCTTTGGCCTTTGGACTTTAAGCAATCTTAAAGCCCTGGTACATGATCAGCTTACTGGATTCAGCTGTTGATGGCCAAAACCGTTTATCCTGCACATAAACTCATCGATGCGCTTCGGGATTTCGGAATAACCAAAACATCATGGCTGCATATCGAGACAATAACGAATTACTCAAACTTAGAGATCATTTTTATCGTGGTGGTGACGTCAGATCTGCCATAGACAAAGTACATGTGCTTCGGACCAGAGGACAACTTCCCCATGCGGTAGAAGCCACTGCTTCACTAATGGAGATTTCCATTGCTGATAACAACGGACTAGATCGTCATATCTTGCAATCTTCATATTGTTCAGCTTTAGTTCGTTTTGTTAATGGGTTTCTTGATCCGTTCCAGAAAGCATCGGTGGCTTTGCCTCTAGTGAAGCTTGCAAAAGAAATCAACCTTCCTGTGTCTCTTGTTGAAATTCGCCATATGGCAACCCACGAGGAGATTCCTTCGCTTAGTCTTTGTCGGAAGTTAACCGCTGAGGCTCTACAATGGCTACAGGAAAGATATTGGGACCAACTTCCAAACGGGAAATGCTTAGTCCCGGAGAAGGTGTCGTCACATGATGATATCAGCATTGAAAGGTTGCTCCGAGCGTATAAACAGGCCCGGAAAAGGGGCAATCATGCCGATTGGGTGTTAGAACGTCTTTCAAATGTGATTAATGGGTCAAAATATTGTGCAAAAACCGTTTGGTGTCTCTTATTTGATAATCACGTGATTTACGGCGAAGAGAAATGCATTGCCAATTCATCAAGAATGACTCGTTTTCCTCAATTGGTTGATTTGTATGATCCGCTTCTTCGGCGGTTCTCTGAAGGCACAAATGGTGGTTTTTTGGTGATTTTCCTCTTTTCTTTGATCCACCATAGCTCTGCCTATTCCAGTCGGACGTTCCAGCCACAGGAAAAGACTCAGGCAGAACGTTGGGTTCTGGTTTTGGTTGAAAAAATCAAAAATCATGGTTTTCCGATATCTACAACCCGTCAAAACTTCCCTACTGAAAACGAATGGAAAATCGCCGTTTTTACAAATCTTTCCTTGCTTCCTCATCATGATTCAATGTACATTGCGGTTGAATCGGCAGTGAAAGATTCGTCAAGTTCCGAAAAATCCTTTTTGCTTCCTCCTCCTTTGGAAGATCTCCTAACAGAGCCTGAAACTACCCCAAAACGACGGAAAATTATGAAATCACCTCCAGAATCTGAAAATTCGATGGTGAAAACCCCATTCCCCAAAAAAACCCACTGGAATCCTCTGCCTTTTGGTAACCGGATAAATCGGTGATATTAAAATCTACCTATCCTGCATATAACCCGTGTTATCTAATCGCACGGGTTTTCTTCGTCCCTTCCTTAAAACCAAAAAAACATCCTACTTTTCCTCCATGTCCCCGCCGTGGATCCCACAAAATCTCCAAAAACGTCTTCTTCTATACATTCTCCAGCAATTATCCCTTTTTTCCGGAATCGACCTCCCCAATCTCCATGAAGTTTCATTGACCAATGTCCACTTAAAAGATGTTCATATTGACCCGGAGAAATTCCCCCGTCTTCCTGGTTTAACTCTCCGTGATGGCGTTCTTCGAAGTGTTGAAGTCAAAGGCGGCGTCGTTGGTGGCGTTGTTTTTGACGTTTCTGGTGTTGATGTTGTTTTTTCTTTGAACCTGGATAATTTCGATCATCACCTTAAACAAATGCTGGAATCGCTAGCTCAGAGCACTGCCAACTTGGCTTCTACTGTGTTTCACGATGCTGACTCTGCTGACTCTGCTGACTCTTTTGACTCTGACAATCTTGGCTTTGATACTGCCGGTTTTGACTCGGCTGTGCCTCCCAGACCATCTGCTTTTCGTGGTGTTATGGCTCGTGCGGCTGAAATTGCTCTTCTGAGACTTTCTATCAATATCGCCGATATCCACATCAAATTCGTCTCAAATACAATCGATACCGCCCTCCACGTGACCACTGTCAAAGTTGCATCCGGCAATGTTTCCCGCTCTGTGGATATAACTGGCGTTCTGTTGAGTGTTC
Source organism: Osmozyma tolerans (assembly GCA_030582955.1). Classification (NCBI taxonomy): domain Eukaryota; kingdom Fungi; phylum Ascomycota; class Pichiomycetes; order Serinales; family Metschnikowiaceae; genus Osmozyma; species Osmozyma tolerans. Next base: position 7,714 of record JAJMHH010000160.1, on the reverse strand, counting down.
TTAATCCGGAGATCCCACATGGTCATACCGACTCAGATTCTAATGACCCTAGTGAATCCTCCGACTCCGACTCTGACTCTGTTGGTGATTCTGACTCAGATCCTGACTCCAACCCACTCCTCAACAGCACCGTTTTCACTCACGACGAAGCTGCCTCAATGTACATGAGTGCCACCTCACAACTGTTTGCCCGTTCGACCGAGCAAAAAATCCCGCCAAATGACCCAAATACGCTTTTCCACGTGGACGAATTGCACGTGGAGTTTGAGGGTGTCAATAAAATCTTCAATTTGGCCGTGGCTGCGAAAAAGGCCCGGGTGGCTGCAGTTCCGGCGATTCCCACGGCGTCTATTGTGTTCCGAAGTATCGCAAAAGTACTCAAATTGAAGACTCATCAACTCAAAAAACATCTTTCTGCATTTAAACGCCACGCTGGTGTTCCCGACGACTTTGACGATATCGACAGCGATATTGACGACATTGACGACTCAAACGACACAAACGACACAAACGACACAAACGAAAATGACAAATCTTTTTTAAAAAGCATCCGTGTGGATGACCTCGTCATCAGCTTAACGCTGGGTCTCTCATCCACGGGCAATTTTACCTCCACAGATGATGACGTCAGCATCTCCCTCCACAACACCACCATTCGCCAAAAATCATCCGACCTTGTTTTTGGTGGCATAGAGCTGTTTTCTGTGCTTAAGCACGTGCACGGCCATGAGTCTAGAATGTTCTATTTTGATTATGATACACCGGATTCTCTGACTCCAGATCCTGGCGGTTCTTCTCCATCTCCCGCCGCAAAAGCTGATGTACGGTTTGAACTCTTCAATAAACCGACAAATGATAGTCTCTCGGAAACAACCGTGTTGCTTTCGAAACGTGCCGTCGTTCACGTGAACAACAACGATATGCAGTATTTGGCCAATTTCTTTTCTGGAGCTTCCTCTGCTTACGATGCCGTGGTGGCGATGTTGAAGGATTCTGCTCTGTATCGACAGCTCAAGACAGACGGGCGTAATGCGGAGAAATCGGAAAAATCATCAAAGCCGTCTAAAAACGTCTTTATCCTACAAACATCATCATTCTCCGTGACGGTCGATTTCTCGGATAAATTATCGGTAAAGGCGTTGGTATTTCCGGTTACTTTCAACAAGCTCCAAGATTTAATGACCATCCAGAGAATCCTAGTGTCGATCATTAACGACAAAAATGAAGAAACCAGGCTATTGTCTATCCCTAACATTACGCTAGACACGTCTTCAAAGGAATTTTCTGCGTACAGAACAAAAACCGGCGACGGAAAAATTGCTGCTTCTTCTTATACGTGCTTCAAGAATGTCTCTGTGGGCCACGTGACCGGTGCAATTTCTATGGAGTCACTTAAAGCAATGAGTGATGCTACAAATCGGTTCATCAAGGCGTTTTCTGGCCGAACCGATAAAGTCAACAGTATGTGCAGGATAGACGGTAAAAGCAAAAAGAAGGATTTTTTGCAGCCAGGAATGTCTGCTATGAGTACATCGAGCACGATGCTTGGAAGCCACCACCGGCGGGTCCGGAATGGGCGTACGACGTTCACAGGGGTCAAATTTTCCGAGTCAGCCGTGCCTGAAGTGGCTTGGAAAGTGGCGATTGAGAAATTTGATGTGACAGTGCGGCTGGTACTTCCCCGATTTGGCGATATTTCCGTTTGTGCGTCGGAGATACTTGTTTACAAGCAGGATTTGCAATTTTCCGGGCAAGTGGGGACAGCGACGGTTCTGCGAGAAGCTTCAGGATTAAGTGAGCCGTTTTTGTTTGGCCTTTCAGGGCTAGCTCCTATTTTGCTTTTCCGAAGCAAATTCAGTGACCGTGGTCCACCCGCGGTGGATGTGACTATAAGGAAGTTTTTTGCCGTTTATCGTACTCAATGGTTGCGACTATTCGAGAAATCGGGGATTTCGGAGAATTCGGAGAATTTGGAGAATTTGCTGAAATCAGAGAATTTGGTGAATTTGCAGAAATCGGACAAATCAAGGAATTCGGCACCGATTTCCTCGAAATCAGAGAGTCCTAATATGGACATCCGAGTATCTCTTGTTGACTTTTCTATGGCATTATATCCCGGAAGATTAACTAGTGGAATTCAAGTGCACGTGCAAAAAGGAAATTCCGACGTGACATTTGCCCCGGATCAATTTTACGTCAAAAGTTCATTCCGTGACGTCACTCTATTTCTCACAGATAATGAAGCAGGGCTTAAAAAACCAACAGATTCAACAGTTCGGCAAGCATCCACTACAAAAGATCATTTATTGGCCCGTGGATATTGTTCCATTGGGTATGTGAATTTGGCACATGTGGGAGTAACCGTTAATCTCCGAGTGGAAGAGATTAAAAAACGCAATGAAAGGCTCGGAATTCGTGGTCACGTTTCCGTGTTAGATTTAAAGATGAATTCCGACGATCACGTGTTGGAAGTTTGTGCAGATTCGTTCCATTGTCTTATGCAAACGGTGAATGACTTGAAGACACCTATTTTGTTCCAAGAATCGGAGAAAACACGAGTGGAGCCTGAAGAAGGATTTCAATTCCCCGAGGATATCGTTGATCAAATAAAGGCCCTTCAAAATGGTCACGTGAGGGATTCAGGAAATTCGACGAATCAAGAGTCTTCACTGGGAGAACGTCGGCCCAGTGAAGAATTTCTCATTTTGGATGAAGATTATTTGGAAAGTGTTGGAAAAGTTGAATCTGTGATGAGCAAATTAAGTATTGATGAGCCATCTAGCAGCGTTTCTGAAGCTTCTCAAATCACCGTTACTGAAGAGCATTTTGATGAACACCGGAATTTCGTTAAAGTTGATGTTTTTCCCGTGAGTGTCAATGTTAATTTATCGAAAGTTAAGGTTTTTCTATACGATGGATACGACTGGAAAGAGACTCGGAAAGGTTTAAGAAGAGCTGTTAAGAATGTTTCTGATCAGACTGGTTCTGACCAGAAATGTGAGGATCTCTCAAAGGATCAAAAAAGATCTGGTGATATTTCTGGAAAATCAGATGTTTATGGAATTCCGGATAATTCTTATCCATCAGGAAAAGACTCCTTTTTAGGAAGTTCTCCCCCTGGAATCAAGGTCCCGGGGGAACGGGATCAAGATCCCGGAGATCAGGGGGTTCAGACAGCATTTCTGTCTATACACTTCAGCAAAAGCCAAAATGAAACCACGCAAGATCTTGTGGACAAAATCAACGAGCAAATCCAAGAAGATCATAGCGACACCACTGATTTCAACCTTGATGTGGAGAAAATCTATAAAAAACTCCGACTTCAACGGTCCAAAACGCATAAAATTCTTGGAGATTTCAAAAATATCGAGGTCAATGTGGTAAATCATACAAATCGAGATCCCAGAAATGATGAAACTCCAAAAGAACTCATCACTGAAGTGGTTAACCAAATTGATGTTCGTATAGACACCATTACGGTATACGACAATGTGGCACTGTCGAGTTGGAACAAAATGATTACTTATATGAGCATTTTGGGAGATCGAGAAGTTGGTACGAATATGGTACAATTGAGTATTTGCAATGTTCGACCAGATGCAAAACTTGCATATACAGAAGCGGTTATTGTTGCCAAATTGCTCCCACTTCGGCTTCACGTGGACCAGGATACGTTGTCTTTTGCTACGAGGTTTTTCCGGTTCAAAAATAACCGGTTTAGTTTGCCTGTGGATGAGCCAATTTTCGTTCAAAAGCTTACGGTGGATCCTGTGAGGGTAAAATTCGACTATAAGCCGAAAAAAGTGGATTATGGAGGTATCCGAAGTGGACATAATGCAGAATTGGCCAATTTTTTCATTCTTGATGGTTGCGACGTGAAACTTGGACGTGTGGAGCTTTTTGGTGTACTTGGGATGCCCAAATTGGGAGAAACTCTTGGGAAAATCTATGGTGGATTTGTTCAGCGTCATCAACTTGGTGGAGTTCTCTCCGGAGTTAGCGGAGTTAAGTCGGCAATGGCATTTGGAGGAGGATTCCGTGATTTGGTGGCAGTTCCAGTTCGTGAATACAAGCGAAATGGACAATTGTGGCGAAGTGTTCAAAAAGGGCTGGAAGTATTTGCACGAGCCACAGGAGGAGAGCTTGTGAAGTTGGGGATCAAAGCGGCGTCAGGAACGCAGGTTTTCTTGGAACGGTCGGAACGGTTTTTCGGTGGAGCCGAATTATCCCGGGCTAATAACGGTGGTTCCGAGATGCCCCGGGATAATGGACCAAAAGGTATTCTTGAGACTTCACAAATGCTCTCGCAAGCAGTGGGTGAAAATAAAGATCCTTATGCTCGTCAAAGATTATACTCAATTTCTTCAGTTGATGAAGTGGATGAAGAAGAAGATATGGGACCAGTTCTTTTTATTGGAGACAATGACGGAGATAACGGAGTTATTGATGATGAAGATGATAGTGATGAAGTGGTGGCGGTGGATGAAGACTTGGAAAAAATGGTGAGTCTCTATGCAAATCAACCAAGCAATACTCGTGAAGGTTTACAAGATGCTTATCGGTCAATGGGAAGGAATCTTTTGAGTACAAGGAAAAGTTTAGCAAGATTAAGAGCTTCACTTCTGGAAGCTGAAAATGTTCAAGAACAAATGGCAGCTATTGCAAGAGCTTCTCCTGTTGTTATTATAAGGCCAATTATTGGTACTACAGAAGCGGTTATGAAGACTTTGATGGGAGTTTCTAATGATATGGATTCGGGGGGGTTGGTGGAGTCCAGGGATAAGTGGCGATAGAGCGAAACTTTCAGCGGCGAAACTTTCAGCGGCGAAACTTTCAGCGAAGCTGGAAGTTGAGCGCTAGACCTGAAACTATACTGAAACTCCCAGCTGAAAGCTGGGAGTTGAAGCAAAGGTGAAGAAACTACAGCGACCAGCTTTCAGCTGGGAGTTGAAGCTAAGCTAACTTCCCAGTTTTCAGCTAAGCTAGACCCGAAACTACTGAAACTACTGAAACTACTGAAACTACTGAAACTACTGAAACTACTGAAACTACTGAAACTACTGAAACTACTGAAACTACTGAAACTACTGAAACTACTGAAACTACTGAAACTACTGAAACTTTGGTGAAACTGGAACTTTAGCTTCAATCTGAAATTATTGAAGCTATTGAAAGGTGGAAATTCTAGATCAAAAGATGAGGTTTCAGTGAAGCTTGATCTGCCCTAATGAAAGCAGAAACTGATCTGGAAGGTGGATCTTTGAGACTTTCTGGGGGATAAAGATACGCAAAATCATGTGGTCGAGTGAAGTTTTTACAGGAAATTAAAATTGTTGAAATTATTACATTCACTTTTGAAATTTTCAGCTTATATTCAGAAATCGGTTGAAGCAAATTGAAGTGAAACGAATTTTGGGATTTAAAGTGAAGGTAAAATGTGGAAGTGATTCAATTCTGAAAATGAAGGTTTCAGCTGAATGTGGAAATCATGATAAGGATGGTGAAAACCCAGGATTTCTTGACATCAAGATCAATCTTGAGTTACAGTGAAAAAGTGCAAAAAGCAATGAGCAGGGATTCTTAAATGATAAATTGCCGAGATACCGCGGAGAAACCGCGGAGAAACCGCGGGATTGCCGATATGTATTAAATCAAATTTACACGCTGAAATGATTGCAAAAATGTGGAGAATCAAGAAATGGAGAATAATGATAAGAATATTGAATATTGAAATTGAGGAGTTTTTGATTATCCTTAATTTTGTACTCATAATCAAAATAATTCTATAATTCGATAATCACGTTATAAGCCTAAATTCATATAGTAAAGTATAGACTACTGATTTAGACTAGTATAACTGGATGTGTGTAGTTGTATAAATTGTATATACTATATAGTGCATTATGTATAGTATTCTATATATGCTTTGATTACGTAATCAAGATTATGTAATCCTTCAAATAACGATATTCACTAAATTATACCATTATAATACTATACTACTGTACTACTTTATACTAACCAAATTACTATAAACTCAGACTATTAGCAATATTTATAACTATCTGCTTCCTAGTCTATCTATGATTAATACTCTAATCCTTCGCAGATTGAATAAATAGGCCTATAATATGAATTTTTTGATAGTGCACAAATTGGATTTTATTTTATTGAATATGTATTATGGATTGTATTATGAATTGTATTATGAATTGTATTATGAATTGTATTATGAATTGTATTATGAATATATATATATATATATATTTTTTTTTTTTAGTGTAGGTAAATCAAGATACTTAAGAATAAAACGATTGAAAATTATTAATATTAGATTTTGAAAATGAAAGTGTTTAAATAATGAATAATGAATGATATTGATATTGGATAAAAAAGGAATATTAGAAAATGATTAGAAATTATAGATAATTAGTATATAATAGATACTAAAAATGATTTTTAGAATGGGTTAATTGAAACTATGATTTTGAATAATAGGAAAAATTGTATGTGCTGAATACTAGGAATTTTTCTTAATGATTTATAGAGTTTATTTTGCTAGCATTATTAAAGCTAAACTTAGAATAGAAGAATAGAAGAATAGAAGAATAGAAGAATAGAATATAAAAGAGGAATAGAACATAGAGAAGCTAAAATGTAAACTTTGAGGAATTTAGAATATTGTAATTCAGAAAATTAGAATATGGAGAATGTAGAAATATATAAATATAAGATCAGATATGGAAATTCGATAATATCAAAGATAGACTATAGAGAAGCTGATTATTTGCATAATGATATATTGTGAAATAGTAGATTTTGAAGACTCATAGAATACCAGAATACTGGAATACTAAAAACCAGGTCCTGAAGAATATCAAGATTTAGAATACTATTATACTAGTATATAGAATAAAAAAGGAGGATTTCAGAATGTTAGTTCAAGCATGAGAAGTAGTAAACTTTAGAAATTTGGATAATATAGAAATAGAATGTGGAGAATATAGAATAGAATAGAATATGAATTAGAGAACTGTAAATATGAATATTTAAATAATTGCTTATATGCTATAAAATGAAGATATTGAGTATATTGAATATAGAATGTAGAATAGAATATAGAATGTAGAATAGAATATAGAATGTAGAATAGAATATAGAATGTAGAATAATATAGATAATAGAATATATACATAAGAATATAGCGTAGAATATGAGAAAGTTGAACAATAGAATATAAAAATATGAAGAAAAAAAAAAATATGGAGAATATTAGAATATGGAATATAATGAAATAAAATATTAAAACAGAGAGATTATAGAGTATAAAGGATATTAGAAATTAGAATATAGAATTTGAAAAAATTTGAATAACAGGATATAGAATTTTAGTACAATATTTAAGTATCAGAATTTAGAGATGCTAACATATTACAAATTTGGATAATCTAGAATATAAAATCTAAAATAGTAAAGAATCTTGGAATATAGAATATAATATATTGTAGAATATAATATAGAATATAGTATAGAATATAGTATAGAATATAGTATAGAATATAGTATAGAATATAGTATAGAATATAGTATAGAATATAGTATAGAATATAGTATAGAATATAGTATAGAATATAGTATAGAATATAGTATAGAATATAGTATAGAATATAGTATAGAATATAGTATAGAATATAGTATAGAATATAGTATAGAA
>JAJMHH010000159.1:0-14209 GCA_030582955.1 Osmozyma tolerans | reverse complement strand
CTGCATCTATGTACTTTCTTGCCCCACCATTCTAGCCGTCACCCTCCCCCTCTTGAGCATATCAACGCCTTTTCTAAGCCTATCGCATGAATACTTCTGTGATAAAAAAAAAAAAAAAAAAGCCTACAGTGTCATGTAAATGTTACTAAGAAAATTATCAAGAGTAAAAAATACATCCTTTTTACTTGCAGACTTGCCCCTTATTTCTATTCTTATCAGTAGAGAAAAATTTACCCCTCATCCGTAAATAAATTCAAGACAATTTCCATCAATTAAAGATTTCCTTAACAACATTTGCTCTTTCCTTCTTTATCTTTTTGTTTTGCTTTCCTTGAACCTACCTCTATTTTCCCCACTTTCAATGGCACGCCACCGCCTCAATGGCATCTATTATTCATCCTCAATTTAACATCTCCCCATCTTTCAATAGCGCAATTTAAAACAACATCTATCGAGAAAAAAAAAAAAAAAAAAAAAAAAAAAAAAACATAAAAACAACCCACAGATTCAATGGCGCATCTCGTATTGCCGTGGCTGCACTATCCCGACGTTCCGCTACCTATATCTGCTTAGAATCATAACTCTTCCTTCTTTATCAACCAAGATGCATTTCCTCGTTTAAGTTGCTTTCTGCTCAATGGCTAAAAAAAACCCCATCAAAAATGACAAAAACGACAACAAAATCATAATATCAATTTCACTGCCTCGTGTTTGATTTGCAAATAGTCGATCTTATCCATTGTTATTTCTCGTGATTGTTTGTCGTTTTCATTGTTCATTGTTATTAATCATTGCCATTTTCCTATTATTCCCGTTTTTTCTGTTTTCTGCTTTTTGTTTTTTTGTTTTTTGTTGATCGCCACCAAACCAACTGTCAACATCTTTCACCAAACGATCTTGGCTATGTTGATTTTCATCCTCGAATATTTGCAAAATTTCATTTCTTCGGATTACCACTTATCATCACCGAATGTATATTCTGGAGAAGCAATATTTTTTTGATGATTCAAAAATATGAAGACAAAAATTCAACAGAACAAGAAAATAATTCATTTGGTTCTGCTGTTCTTTTACCGAAGACCCTTCTTTTTTTCATTGCACCATCGTTGATTTGCTTTGCCAATCTGACCACAATATATCATGCACAAAGAAGTATCTTTCGCTGAACTCCGGGATTCTTTTCTTTTTCTGGAATAACCAAACAAGAAACATACACCTAACGGCTTCATTCGTTTCCAAATCTCACCATCTTTTTTTTTTTTTTTTTTTTTTTTTTTTTTTTTTTTTTTTTTTTTTTTTTTTTTTTTTTTTTTTTTTTTTTTTTTTTTTCAATTTTGGTGGTATGGCGTGCATATTACTACATTCTTGCCCTCGGAAGGATTACACGGATAGCAGGGGTGTTTCTTCATCCACTCACTTCCGTCGATGCAGGTTTTAACCGCGATGCTTAAGCGGAGCCGCTGGTATGCATAATTGAAAGAACAAAAAAAAAAAAAAAAAAAAAAAAAAAAAAAAAAAAAAAAAAAAAAAAAAAAAAAAAAAAAAAAAAGAAAAAAAAAGAAAACTGCTTTTCACCTTCGCTACCAAGTTCACCACAATCTACTATCCGTTCTGTTCCTGTTCAATCCATACATGATTTCATCATAATCATATTGCGCCAGATTCCAAAAACTCATGATACGGATTTATCCACATTCTACTCCGTTGCAATACTTTTTTTTCGTGTTTCCAATCAAATATTCCTAATTCTTCATTTTCATTACATTATCCACCCACCATGCGTGTTGCATAGATGTTTGCAGCATTTCAAGATATTTTGGTGAATGTCACCTTTTTTGGAATGTTCCTTTTTCCTATTTTCTTGTTTCGTTCCTTTTTGGTTTCTTTCCTTTTTGTCTTTTAAGGTTCCATAATCAGCTTATTCTGGTGGTTTTTATCCTGGATCATATTATGTTGATTGTCGATCTTTTTTCATTGCCTAAATTTGATTGCCTTTTATTTTTATTTTCCTCTTCTGTCTCCTGCGTTGGTCGTTCCCACGAAAAAACGGATTTCTGCATCAAGTCCTCCGGAAAATGCACAATTTTCTTACCCAGCCTATGACATCCAGGTGCCAGAGTCATCATTTCAAAAAAAAAAAAAAAATAATATTCGCTTGACGGATTCCAGTATTTTGAGGGACATAAAATGAAATTTTCTTACTATTAAGATAATTTGAGATTCCTTTCCAGATTCAGTTACATTCAGAATTCTGAAGATAAACTGTTCATAATCCAGAGTCCCGTACACAATTTGCTGTTAGCACAATATCCAGAATCTAAAATCCAAAATTCAAATCCTTTTCCCCTGTCAACACTCCACATTGTCTCGTTCAAAGCCAAGAGAATATCTTACGATTTTTGAGTCGGTGACTCAATTCCCCTTTGAGTGCATGTCTTATTTTTCAATATCCCGCTAAGAACCGTTCTGGCAATATTTATCGGATTTTCTTCACGAAACCGTTATCCTACAAAGAAAATCTAAAGTCGATCGCTGCTCCGCTTATTTCAACAAAGGTAAATCCAGAAGAAAATCTAAACTAAATCAGAGAAACGCAGAAAAAAAAAAAAAAAAAAAAAAAAAAAAAAAAAAAAAAAAAAAAAAAAAAAAAAAAAAAAAAAAAAAAAAAAAAAAAAAAAAAAAAAAAAAAAAAAAGGAACACAATAAACTCCGAAGGTTAGTACATCAAATTATCTGCAATCTTGATGTATATGCAGTATATGGGTTATGTTTTAGTGTTAGCGGGTCAGCGATCCCTACAATAACTAAATGATTATCAGAGTTTTGGGCAGCTCTGGGCAGTCTTGTGCTGATTGAAAACTATTGGATCTTGTCAGAAATGGCGTGTTTTTTTTTTTGGATCTGGTGTACGGGTCTAAAATGATCAACAGATTTGCATTTGGTCAGGACCTAGTCAGCAATACTACAGTGGAGAAATCATACCTGATATGATTTCTAACCTTCCTCTGAAACGTTACACTGTCAATGGTAAACTATTACAGTCTATCCTGTATATACTTTTCTAAGGTGAATTTTGCACCCTAATATATGCAAGGAAAAACACCATCAGCATGGCGGCTAAATTGTGCAACCACATTACAATACATACTTGCGTGGGCCCTTTCACGGCTGGTTGAAGTATACGACTAGTTGCAGAATTGAAACTTTAAAAATTGGAAATTGAAAAATCTAAATGAAAAATTCGAAAATTTTCAATTTTCAATTTTCAATTTTGAACAGTTTAAAATTGAATTATGAATTTTGCTCTGAATTTTGAATTCTACATTTTGCTCTGAATTTTAAATTCTACATTTTGCTCTGAATTTTGGATTCTACATTTTGAATTCTGAATATTGCATTATTTGATTCTAAATTGCAATAAAAAATTTGTCAAAATAATTGTCAAAACGTCTCGTATTCTATATCTATACACTGGTATTACCGACGCAAAAAGCCCTTTTTTGGACTCAGCTCACGCTTATTCATAGTATAAGCCACTGAAGTATAAAGAGAAGAATCTCCTACTTCTATAGCAGGATCAACAGATTCTTCTTCAGCCTCATTATACCGAAGAGTCACTGAACTAAACAGTTTAAAAGGATCTTGGTCAATCTCAGAAACACCAGTTTGCGGACGAGCGGAAGAATCATCATCACTGAAATGATTGTTTGTGTTTTTTTCACGATCCTTAGCCTTGTTCCTAGTTAATACCGGGATCATTGGCGGCTGTTGATGTCTTAAAAGGGCCCATTGGGTGTTCTTGAAGAAATTATGCTGCTTTATATCGGAGGCACCTAATTTAGAACCCAACCGTTTCGTCTCATCTTTAATGAGAAGCTTTTTAATAAGACCGCGGCAATTAGAAGATGTTGGATGAGAATCAGGGAATTTCACATCTTTTTTCAACACGTTGCTGAAGGTGGCTTTCCGATCACGTCCTTTAAATGGAGTGGTTCCATACAACATCTCATAGATAAAGATGCCCAAAGTCCACCAATCAACAGCGGATGTATGGCCCTTTCCACGGATCACTTCAGGAGCAATATATTCTTCAGTTCCAACAAATGAGTTAGTTCTGAAACCGTCAATACAAGCTTTTGTATCGATGGCTGGATTTGAAGAATGTGTATGAGCTTTAGAGAATTGAATCTCTGGGTTCTTCGTTGAGGCAGATTGCTTGGATAAATCAAAATCACTCAACATGATATGGCCCAGTTGATGAAGAAGAATGTTCTCTGGTTTTAAATCCCGGTAAATAAACCCCATCAAGTGCAAATATTCAAGAGCAGCGGTGACTTCAGCGGCATAAAAACGAGCATCATCTTCGCTGATGGTCTTTGTTTCTCTTGTTTGGAGAGCCCGGAAGAACTCTCCGCCCATGCAGTACTCCATACAAAGATAGAGGGATTCTTCCGATTGGAATGAATGATAAAGGGTAACAATGAATGGGTGATTGCTTGTGGCGAGGATTTCTTGTTCAGCAAGAGCACGTTTGATTTTGTTTCGTTCAATCATTTCTTTTTTATTAAGCACCTTCATTGCATAAAGACGAGAAGATGCTTTTTCTCTCACCAAGAAGACTTTCCCCACATCACCTTTTCCCAAGAGTCTGATTCTTTCAAAACAACCAGGATTCACTTGAACTTCCATCACTTTAGTAGCAGATGTACTATACATTCTGCCCTGAGTAAGTGTTCTAGGTCTTCCTTTTGGGATATCAAGTTCACCAATATGATCATTGATGTCGAATTCTTTTTCCACTTTCTGAGGAATTGGAGTCGGCAGAGTTGTCGAATCAGTATTGGAGTTGGCGTTGGAATTATCGCTAAGTAAGCGATGAACAAGTGGAGCTGAAGCCACGCGACGTAATGTACGTTGAAATGGGGATGGTGGTGGCTGTGGAAACTCGGTTGGAGCTGGTGGAGGAGCAGGCTGAGCTGGTGGGACTGGTTGTGCAAGATCATGTGACTGCTCAGGATCTACCACGAGAACTGGAGGGGGCAAAAGGCCTGAGTCCTGCTCTTGAAGCCTTGATTCCTGGATATCGTGGAGGTCATGAAGGTCATTTTCATGGTCATTAGTAGACAGCGTTGTAGTAGAATGAGATTTGTTGACGGAAAATACCGAATCATTATGACGTAAAGAAATGGCTAAATTTCCTTGGTGGGGAGTGGTGGCGTTAAGATGAGACCCGAGATCCTGTGCTTCTGTGGATTGCTCCATATGAGCCGGAAGGCCCTGATGAGCAAAATAAAGACTCAGCAGAACCACTGGTGATGATTGTTGGGGAGTATTGGATGTAGATGCTGCTCTTTTTCGAGAAAAGAGTTTGAGAATCCCGGGAACTGCCGGGTCCGAGACTGCCGGGTCCGAAGGAGCAGGCGGTTCATTAGCCCCGGGCTCTTTCACACCAGCCCCGAACTCTTTCGGAACCCGAGGTTCTCCCCTGATATCCTGTTCATTCTGCACTTTTGACTCCACCTTTTTGTCGGCGTCCTTCACGTTTCCATCTTTTTGATTCCCGGATTCTATAGGAGAAGCAGAAAGACGAAAAAGACTCTTTAGCTTGCCTATACCAGGACGTTTCTCCTCAAAAGAAGGATTCAGTGATTCAGGTTGGTCAGAATGATCTTTAAAGAAGAAACGCGTCATTGAAATAGACCGGTTTCTATTTTTGGATTTTCCGGCGGTTCCATTATCATCAAAGTATGCTGGCGGTTTCCATACATCATCGTCATCTTGAAGATGTGACTCTGGCTTGGTGGCGTGGAATATTGACACCATATTGAAACGATTGGATTCCGATGGATGTTCGGATTAATCTTTTGCTTTGGGAGTTTATCCGGTGGGGAAAAAGGTTTGATCCAATGAGAAATTAATCCGATAAGTTAATCCGGTGGGAAACACGATCAAGCCCCTGGTAATGTATCGCTGGTCTATGAAAAGTACCTAGCGTTCTGCCATCAACGGGTGATTTGGCAATTACAGCGTGACGGATTTCTAGTGCGAATCCTCCTTACTATACAGACGCCCACCTCCTGCATATAATGTCCCAAGGCGGGGCAACACCAAGGAAAAATCTCAGTGGTGTGAGCCGCGTTCATTACCTTGTATGAGAATTATCCCCCACCATCATCCCACCTCCGGTGGCACCTACCTCCGGTGGGTGCCATGTTGATAAAGTAAATGTGGTTGAGTAGAAAACTTTCCTGCACATTCTAGTTTCTCCTGCATATCGCCAACTCTTTTTTATCTTCCTGTATATTATACAATCTCGTTTCCTGCGGGGACTGACCATCTGTTGCCGGACCGTGAAAAGGGGCTAATTTAATGTACTGCATAAAATTTATGGCTCCACATCAGTACACCATTTACAAAGACTTACTATTAGAATAACATTCACAATTATAATACCGTATGTTATTGACTCTATGTGAATATTGACTCCACATGAATATCTGTAGGTGACTCAATCTGTGACTGATACCATATGTATGGATGTCTCGTGATGATTAAGTATAATATGACATTTTGCAACCATTTACTATTTTTTAATTTCTAAGGGATGTACTATAGTTTCAGTAAGGGTCTTCTTTTCCTCCATTAGGTGGCTTGGGCTTTTTGTAGCTAATTATGAATTTGCCATACTTCAATTAAAAGTACACCCGTACACCAGTTTAGTTGGGGCCATTATTGCCTTCAGAAGTTTTGTCCACTTGACTCGATACAGGTAATATTACTTATTCATGTGGCTTCTAAGGCTACTAGAAGTGTATCATTGCAGCTAATAATGGATTTGAAGCATATTTAGGGTTGATTACGTAATCAGATCCGTACACCAGCTTTATTGGGATCACCAATATTGGGTATGACTTTGGGTTCAGTTATTGGAGTTTCTCTCTTTCTGTGCCTAATATTTATACTTTTATACCATATTATTCAATACTATATTCTTTAATACTATAAACTTGAATACCATATACCTTAATACTTTCCTTATTTTCTTTAAAAAAAGGTGTATTTTATAGAGTTCACTAGAATATACAAAACGACTCATGTAATCAAATAGTATATAATTATAAAATGTTGGTATCAAACTTTTAATTATTAAAATTTGATAAAGTTGATAATTGATGATATTGATAATTGAATCAATAATAGCTATTAATGAATATATATATACTAATGAAATATATGATAAATACTAATAAATTAGATAAGAGATTTAGAATGAATGTAGATTTATAAAAATTTGGCAATCTTAGATTACAATATTCAGGTAACGCTTTAAATAGTATAGATCTACGAGCAATTCCTATTTTAACACTACGTATACTGATGCAGATTGATAAGACTTCAAGATTACTATAGTATCTCCATAAAAAGAAAGATTTAACTTACTTATATAGTTGTGTATATAGTTGTGTATATAGAGTAATCTATATGATATAGTATTAATAGAGATAATATACCAATAATATAAATCTCTATATATTGTTAAGTTCAATAATGAATTAAGTAGAAATATCAATTTTAAAATACTTATACATAATTTTCATGAATGGTGGACCCTACTGAAATATATGCTGGCTACTTTACTAATCACGTGAGTTTTAGCTTTAACTAGATACTATATAGTATACAAAATACGATATTTCCATAAGCAAAGAATTAACTTGAGCGGTGGAGATTTGGATGTATTTTTTCAAGCATATACCGTATTTTCCTATACTTTTATGTTTTCTTTCATTGTATATTCTTATACTGTATTGATAGAATAAATACCTTGTTATGATCTCTAATAGCTAAATATAGAAAGAATAAAATATAAAAAAGGGTATATATTTAATAATTATATATATATTTAGTAATTATATAGACACATTTACAAATTTCAAAAATACTTTTTACTACCATACTTATATAATTTCTGTGAAATTTAATATATCTTTAATACAATATATATCTTTTACATGTTGTCATATTATATCTATTAAACCTATTTAAATGTTATATCTTATATCGTATATGTTATATCCTATATCCTATATCCTATATCTGGTGTCGTATATCCTTAATCGTATATGCTATATCCTATATGCTATATCTATTATATCTTTTATATGTTATATCTATTCAAAACTATGTTGTTGTATCTATTACCTATTTACATGCTTTTATATGTTATATCCTATATCCTATATCCTATAGCCACTTTCAAAGAAAGGGGCGGTTAATAAATTCATGTATTTAATTATATATTTTTATATGCATAATTATAAATATTTATAAGAATATTAACATATATTGAAATAAATTAAGACGGTGTATTTATGTATTTATGTATTTCTTATACATAATTCGAAATTATAAATACATATATTTACAAAATAAAATAACTATAGAATAAACATAAATAAAATTACTAAATAAAGAGAAATTTGTTTTATACATATACAGATATGAATACATATATATAGGTATATGTATATATATAGATTAATATATAGATAGTTATATATATTGATATGAATATATATGTATACATATATATTGATAGATTCATGAATATATATAAAATCGATATAAACCCCCGAGGGGTATAAAATACCCTGCCCCTTATCTTGTAAATATTTATGTATTTTATTTTATCTTTTAAATAGACCCTGCTATTCAGGAGTGCATATTAAATTGTTATAATAGTAATGATAGTAATAATAATTATAAAAATATTTACAACTATTAGGAAATTTTATAAATACTGCCTCCTTTTTAGAGAAAAAGTGGGCAACTAGAATATGCCGATCTACTTACAAGTTACCCATGTAAGAAACACGATAGTAAATAATAGCAATGGTGTTTTTATCACAACGTAAGTTAGGAAAAACATCACCCTTTTTCCAAACAAACTCTTAAGATTTTACAAGAAAAGAAAATACCGGTGAATTTACCCTTGATCTTATTGAACGAACCAAATTCATTGAACAAACCTAAATCATTCAAAATCACCGAACTCAATTACCATATCAATATCATATCTAAATCAATATATATATATATATATATATATATATATATATCATATTTATTATTGATATTTCAGAGGTCAAATAATGAATGTCCAAAAATCAATGTTTTACAAGTTTAAATATAGGCTATTATTGAAATATGCTTAGATATAAGAAAATATGAGAGGATATGAGAGGATATAAGGAATATAAGGAATATAAGGAAAATAAGGAATATAAGGAAAATAAGGAATATAAGGAAAATAAGGAATATAAGGAAAATAAGGAAAATAAGGAAAATAAGGAAAATTAGGAATATAAGGAAAATAAGGAATATAAGGAAAATAAGGAATATAAGGAATACAAGAATAGAAATTGAGACTAAAACGACGCTCTAAATATGTATTAATATTCTTATTTTTATAATTCTTACATAATTTGGCTTTATTGCAAAATATCGATTCGTCTTCCAAAATAAACCTTTTAAAGAACCATAGCTTTAAAAACAAAATTGAAAATTTTTATAATATAGACTAAAATATTAGTATACAGTCAGTTTACTAAATATTTTAAAATGTAGTATGATCGTATAAATCTTGGACTATGGTCCTATACTTTATGATAATTAGAAAACCTGTCTAAATGGTTAGAAATCTGTACTTGCTCCAAGGAAAGGTATTTCTGCTTGTTTGGTTTCAATATTTGATTACGTAATCAGTGATAAAGATATACATACCTACAATTCACCGATAAATTTTGAATAATCACGATTGATTTTATACGACTGTACTTAGGTTATGTGATCGTCAATACAGTGAAAATTACATTAACTCTTGTTTTCTTAATATTATCAAGATTTAGGAAATCTGGTTTTCTCTATATAATCCGAATTTAGGAAATCTGGTATTTTTCTTATAATTGGAAACTTGGAGTAAATTTTGAACGCAAGAATTAGGAAAACTTGAATGTTTCCTTTTCTCGGTTTAAATTCGTTGATTTTTTCATTTCAAAATTTCCATCATTTGTATATTCAATTTTATATTTTTGTATCATTTTCTCAGCATTTAACCAAAAAGAGTATACTTTTAGAAGACGAGACAAAAAAGAAAAAAATTTATCAGCAACAATAAAAAAAAAAAAAAAAAAAAAAAAAAAAAAAAAAAAAAAAAAAAAAAAAAAAAAAAAAAAAAAAAAAAAAAAAAAAAAAAAAAAAAAAAAAAAAAAAAAAAAAAAAAAAAAAAAAAAAAAAAAAAAAAAAAAAATCAAAAACCAAAAAATCAAAATATCAAATATTCATCCCAATTTGTCCATAATTAACCCCGTATGAAAATCCTGCCTTCATTTACAGAATCCATACTGCAACATGATTACATAATCAAGTTTTTGTCCGGGAGGGAAAATCCACATTCATTGGCTTAATATCGTCCACCATTAGATATGTGCAGTTTCATTATGTATAGACGGAGCTATAATGTATTCACCAGAATTGATGCCTTTCCAATTTGCAATAACATTATAGAATCTATACCCAGTACACCAGTACACCAGTACACCACTACATGGATGTCCATTTCAATATTCCTATATCACCTTCCATTATTAATTATGATTTTTCTCACCAATCTTTTATGATTTAAGCTTGGTTGGAATTTCGGTTTTCTTCTTGGGATTTTACAACAGCACGTGCACAGCACGTGCTTAAGACACTCTAGGCACTTGCTAAGCACATGCGCAGCTAAGTTTCAACACGTGCTGCGCACGTGTTGAACACAAGACAATAAACCCATCTCTCCAAATCAAATCACCTCCATCCACATGAAATGGCTGTCTTTTCCCGAACTTGTGTCACGCGAGAGAGCGCTTCTTGGTGATTCCTTCAATGAATCTCTCTGGCTCGATTATATTGATTTTCTAGATGAAAATCCCAATTATTCCTTTCATAAAATGGACCTTCTCCATCGAGCAGTTTCTACTTTACCGACATCCACACTTTTATGGAACCGGTACTTCCTGGCATGTTTCCACGATAAAAACACACTTCTAAATCTATACGCTAGAGCATCAAAATGTCTCCCGGAAAGTCCTCAATTATGGCAGGATTATATTGACTTGGCCATTTCCCTAAGAATTGCGGGAATGATTACCATATTTGAATCGGCGCTCTTTCACTTACCCTTTTCGTACCACCTGGTAGTTTGGAAAAGGTACCTCCGATTTGCCCAGTCTGATTGTTCCGTCCCTTGCTCCGTATACAGTCGGTATTTGGCTGTGGCGGAACAATTAGATGATCCGGTTGAGGTTTCTCCGACGGAGATCATTACAGCATTCGTGACACGAGGTTCACCGAAGGAAATCCGTGAGTTATTTTACCTAATTTGGCAAAACCGCCTCCCGACGCGTCTTCATCCGCTGGCTCTTTCAGTGGACGCGCTAAAGGAATTGGCCACCACGGACGTTTCAACTCAAGAATTTGAGTCGATTGCCACCGAATCAATATCACGATTTGCCAACGTGGAATGTGAAGTTCTATTGGTTCTTGCCGCCTTTTCGGGTAAACGGAACCTTGACGGAAAAGCCCGTCATTACTATAACCGTGCTCTTAAGGCGGCTGTTTCGGTGAAAGAAGCCGTTGATGCTTTCAATGCAATGTGCAATTTTGAAAGTCTGTGGCTTGAAAATCCGCCACTAGCCACTCCAGATAAAGTGCTCGAACTTCACGTCAATCTCTTTGACAAGGTGCTTCGGTCGAGACCGTTGGTGATAAACGACGTCAAGTTGAAGCAAAACCCCAATAATGTCGATTACTGGCTTGACAGGGTAAGAAGCTTTCCTGATTCGGATATGCTAAGCCGAATCCGGACGTACGTGGCGGGTCTTTCCACGATAAATCCGTTACACGCAGCCGGAGAATCATCGTTGGTGACTTTATGGGTTGATTACGTCAGTATCTACCTTGATCAAGGTGATTTCAAAACCGCCAGTATCATTTTCTCCAAAGCAGCCAAATCTCAATTTGCTTCTCCCGATGATCTTGCCGAGATCCACATCTTATGGACAGAGTCCCTTCTCAAAGTATCCGACCAGGAAGCTCTAGATCACGTGCACGATGTTCTTTTCCACCGAATCCCGGAAAATCCTCATACTTACCGGATCGACGACCAATCCAAGTCTGTTCAGTCTCGACTTTTTCTATCGTTAAAATTGTGGACCTTCTATATCGATCTTATACAGGCGTTACTTGGAGATCACCAAAATGATATGTTGGAGAAGCTCAATGAGGCTTACGAAAAGATGACGTCATTGAAAATTATAACAATTCGGTTGATTATAGAGCATGCCAATTTCTTAGAGACGGAATTTTCCCCAGATAAAGCGTTTACTCTCTATGAATCGATGTTACGGAAATTTACCGCTCCTGCAGCCAAATTGGAGATTTGGAAGGTTTATCTTGACAAAATGATGGCACTACGACCTACGGACACGGAGAGAATCCGTGATTTGTTTGAAGATTGTCTTGTTGAGGACAATTTGCCCGGAGATTCGGTGAAAATGATTTTTGACAGATTTTCCGCTTTTGAACGGAAAAACGGTAATTTAGTCAAGGCATTTACTGTGATGGAAACAGCATTGGCTCGGATATCTATGCTGCTTGAGCGGAATGTCCACCGGTACTCGAAAAACCGTCTCGATAAGATGGTGGATGACAAAATTGCTCTCTACGGAGAATTGACGGAGATAAGCCGGGGAAAACTCCGAGATGTTCCGAAAACCAGAGAACTTCTTTCATTGGCTGCACAAGACGAATCGTTGCCCACGCCGCAGACCATCAGGTTTGCCATGGAGTTTGCACAATTTGAAACGGAGCAGAAGGAGTACGTGAGGGCTCGGGCTCTTTATAGACATATTGGCGGGATGGGCATCGGACGGCTCTACCTTCCTATTTGGGACAAATGGGAGAAGTTTGAGTTAACTCATGGCAATGAAGCGTCATATAAAGAGATGTTACGGTACAAGAGAGCAGTTGAAAAGAGGTTTGCAGAGGTGGAAGAAGCCAAGAAGGAGGTTAATCCATTAAATTTCATAAAAGGAGAAACCAAAGGTGGAGAAATCATAAAAACTAACCCTGATGCCATTGAAATGGATATGGACAGTTGAGTTACAGAACAGATGAAGGAAATGGACAGTTGAGGTTACAATGGAGAAGATAAGGTATTAACGATTGAGTGTATTAATGAGATTGGATTAAAGATTCATGACATTTTGTCAAAAGTGTCCCTCCATTTATCGAGAAAAGAGGTCAAATTTGCATGTTGATCATTGGAATTGTTGAGCTTAATTGGTTTATTGTTTCTCACAAGCTCAGTGTAACTATTCCAATTGATATGGTAATATTTGAACACGGTTAGCAAGAAACCCTGGAAAAGACTCAAGAAATTGCGTTTTTTCGATTTTGGAGAATTGCCATACACAACAAGCAATTGCAAAAAGATTGAAACCAAAGAAAGCGAAGAAGATCTCATGAATGCAGTGTTAAAGTCGAAGCTTTCCAAAGAACGAGCGGATTTATCGGAATTAGTGCTTGAACGGTGATCTTCACCATATTCACTAGATGGTTTAGCAGAACTCAATGGAGTGAAAGCACCTTGGGCAATAATAGGGGTGGATGGAGCACTCAAACTTAGAGGCATTTGGTCATGGAGTTGAATGATGATATCGAAAAAATTGGTGAAATTGAGACACTCGAATTCTTCAAGTGAGTCGAAACGGGACAAACTCTTGTATAGATGGCTGTATGAGTGCATCAGCGAAAGCGTACACCAACGGGCGAGGTATTTGTTGACGTCATCGATGGTGGAGGCGGAGAAAACGTGTTTGTCGAACATTTTCATCAACACATAGACGGAGTCGAGCGGCTCGTGATGCTGGAAAAGAATCAAGAAAACGGGGATAACAAAAGTTTCATGGTGTTTTTTCAAGCCGTCTTCTGAGAGAGATCTCATGTAAAGCAAGGTTTTGAAGTTTTCTTTGAATAGTAACATATCAAAATCGGAGCCGGAAGAAAAGACATCGTTGATGAAAGTGGAGAAAAGCGGTCTCAGCAAGACGGAATCGATAATAGAAGCGAATTCTGCATCTTTTGAAGATATCATTTGGTCCGAAAG
>JAJMHH010000158.1:0-14268 GCA_030582955.1 Osmozyma tolerans | reverse complement strand
TAAAAATATAAAAATATAAAAATATAAAAATATAAAAATATAAAAATATAAAAATATAAAAATATAAAAATATAAAAATATAAAAATATAAAAATATAAAAATATAAAAATATAAAAATATAAAAATATAAAAATATAAAAATATAAAAATATAAAAATATAAAAATATAAAAATATAAAAATATAAAAATATAAAAATTTAAAAATATAAGAGAATAATATCAAACAAAAGAGATTTATAAATAAAATTTAAATTAAATATAAATATGAATAATAGAAAAGTTCATAATTAACTGGGATTTTACTAAATTTAAATGAAAAAACCTATAGTTATTATTGATATGTTTGTGGAGGCTTAAAGGTTCCGTAGAATTTACTAATATTATGTATAGAATAATATTTAAGTCAGTACAAATGCTATATAGAGGCTTAACACATACAAGTTTATATAAAAAGGGCAATAATTTCTGTGTCTGTATTTATTTATCTTTATAAGTTGAAATAATGTTCAACAAAATCTTTATAGATATATTGAGATATAGATAAAATGTTTATTATGATCAATCATAGATATGAACAAATTTTCACGTATCTGGCAACTTGTCCGAGTGGTTAAGGAGAAAGATTAGAAATCTTTTGGGCTTTGCCCGCGCAGGTTCGAATCCTGCAGTTGTCGATATTTATTTTTTCCCTCACTTTTATCGATCTACCTGCATATAACGCGATGGCCTGAAAAGCTCATCACTAGCAAAAAGAAAGGTGGTCCCCTACCTCCAATACTTATTTACAATGCAGTTGGCGGTTCACCAAGACGATGCAGACATTTTGCTCACAGAAAAAAATGAGCTTAATATAGCTATTCTCGATAAATATAAAACTGCCGGTCATATTGCACAAACATGGTTGAGGTACGTGATTAATCTCATTAATGATTCGTACCATTTGGGCAAAACTGAAAAACCTTACACTTTGCAAGAATTATGCATTCTTGGAGACTCCATGGCTGTTAAGCTCTTGGGCCAAGTGTACAACAACAAGGATAAAGTCCGTGAAAAGGGAATGGCTCAGCCTACCCAAGTCGACTTTAACCAATACGTTTCCAACGTTTCTCCTGATGCCGATAACCGTACCGAACATACTCTTGTTCCAGGGGATATCGTCACCATTTCTGTTGGTGCTCATATCGACGGATACACGGCGTTGGCTTCACACACGGTGGTGATTTATCCACCAGGAGTGATGGTGGATGGACAGTTGAAACCAGAAGGACCATTATTGGGGAATAAGGCCGACGCCATTGTGGCTGGGTACATTGCCACTGAAGCACTCATTGCATTGTTGGGGCTCGCAGTGACCCCGGAGAAAATCGGAGCTGTGCCGGGACTCGCCGGGAACACTTCCATTGGCGGCCATCATATCCGTGCCATGGTTGACGACGTGGCCCGCAGTTTCGGCTGTGTGGTTGCTCCTGGATCCAAGGTTCGCCGGATGCGTCGGTTTTTGGCCGGCCAAGCCGAGGGCATCGTTGCTGAGAGAGACTTCAAAGGAGTGGTTTGGACTGAAAGTGACCAAGAGGCACAACTTTTGCAAAAAAACGGTGAGAAGCTGTTGGTGAAGCAAACCAGCACCAGCGGTGCATCTGAAGCTGCTGTGGCATCTTCTTCAGCTGTTCCCGATGACGAATTCGTGGTGGAAGCTGGCGAAGTATACAATATCGATATTCGCATGTGCTCAGTTAGCGAATTCAAGGAAAAGGGACTCGTGACATTGGCAGAAACTGACGAATTCACTGACCCGCTCTGCAGACCTAGCGTGTTCATCCGTGACCATGCTATGACCCACGCTTTAAGATTGAAGGCGGCACGTGATTTGGTTAATCATGTGGACAAACAATGTTCTGTGTACCCATTCAAGCTCCTGCACTTGTGTGAAGGGTTCCCTGTTGAAAACGGAGATGCTGAAGAACTCGAGACCATCAGAAAACAACTTGCCCACCAGCGGTTGGGCTTAAAAGAGGCAGCTAACCGTTACTTGATTAGAGCCAAACCTGCACAAGTGGCGCGTCACGTGCCTTTGTCCAAGATGCTACTTTCGGCTAATCCAACTGGTCGTCATGGAATTGACGAGAGCAAGTTGTCCTTGCCCGGACGGGAGATTCCATTGCCAGCTTTGGGTATCAGTGGAGTGAAATTGAAGGCTCTTTTGAAGCACTCTGAGGTGGCAACCGCCGTGTCACGTGAGTCGGTAACAATTGTGTTGAATTCTGTTGGAGGGAACATTCTTCAATTGACTGGAGGATCCACGAGTTTCAGACCACCTTGGGTTCATCTGCAGTACCAAGTGAATGGAGAATGTCTTCCGATGGTACAAGCGTTGAGTCAATTGATGGAGGACAAACGGTTTGGTATTCAAGTTAAAGAAACCCAGCCGCTTGCCAGTTAGATCACTATAATCCTACTACTTTTTTGGAATGTGCACGACCTGTAGGATTGATTACGTCAGCATAGTTTTTAATATTATATGCCGGAGGCAAATAAAGAGTGGCGTGCTGGGATTTCCGGGAATCCTGGCCAATGTGGAGTGGGGGATAAATGTCGCGAACAAAAAAAAATACCCAAGGGAAAAATGTCGCGCGCGCAGATAAGGGATTAATTTTCTATTCCCCCCTCACGGCAATAGGTATAGGCAAAAGAAAAAAAAGAAGAAAAAAAAAAAAAAAAAAAAAAAGTGCGTATTTTCCTCTGGCGCCACTTGATTACATTCACTGCAGTTATAGTCTTTTTCTTCCCTCCTCGTTTTTCCATATCAACAACTTACACCTTTTAAAGTATGTATGTTTGAATTTTAGAGAATTGATGAAATGAAGATTTTGTTTCCCTTTTGAATGGCAATTATTGATATGAATTTATTGGATTTGGATTAGATCGGATTAGATTGGATTGGATCGGATTAGATTGGATTGGATCGGATTTGCATTTGAATTGGATATGAATTCATGATACCATGAATTCAGTTTTGATTCTGATTCTGATTCTGAATCGATTCTGGTTCTGTTTTGATTGATTGATTCAAATTCAAATTCTGATCCATGATCACGGTTCATGTTCCAGGATTCAGATCTAAGGCCTTCTGAATCGGGGTATATGAGACAAATAGTGGGAAACACAGACAATTGCTGGGATGATCACGTGTTTATTATAAGTGGATTTCCGGATTACATTTTCCGGTGGCGTTTGCTCCGGTTGATGTGGGTTTTTTTTTTTTTGTTTTGGTGTTGCTGTGTTTCTACGTGGCTTGCTCTTGTTTGCGGTGATTCTCGGTCGCACCAAAAGTCGATCAAAAGAAAAAAAAAAAAGAAAACCGTGCTTTTTTGGCTCCTAGGAAAACACCCGCACTTCATACACCCGTACACCCGACACTTTGAGTCCGCGGGAGTACACGACCAACACTCGCAGTTCACGTCGGTTTTTTTTTTTTTTTTTTTGGTGACTTGTTTCAACAAACGAAGAAAAAAAAAACTATAAAAAAACAAAAACCAATTCCAATCAATCCGGCAAATAAAGGTCAAAAAAAGGAAAATCTTCAACTTTACTCAAATCTCTCCATCAAATTCTTCCCTTACTAACAAGCGTTAAGAATGACTGCCTCCCGTGAAGACTCTGTTTACCTCGCTAAGTTGGCCGAACAAGCCGAACGTTACGAGGAAATGGTGGAAAATATGAAAGCCGTTGCCTCTTCAGGTCAAGAATTGTCCGTCGAAGAACGTAATCTCTTGTCTGTTGCCTACAAGAACGTCATTGGTGCTCGTCGTGCTTCTTGGAGAATTGTGTCGAGTATCGAACAAAAAGAGGAAGTCAAAGGTAATGAACAACAAGTTACCTTAATCAGAGACTACCGTGCTAAGATTGAAGCAGAATTGACTAAGATTTGTGAAGACATCTTGTCTGTGTTGTCGGATCACTTAATCTCGTCAGCTCAAACTGGTGAGTCTAAGGTGTTCTACTACAAGATGAAGGGTGACTACCACCGTTACTTGGCTGAATTTGCTATCTCTGAAAAGAGAAAAGATGCCGCTGATTTGTCCTTGGAGGCTTACAAGTCCGCTTCCGATGTTGCCGTGACTGAATTACCCCCAACTCACCCAATCAGATTGGGCTTAGCATTGAACTTCTCTGTGTTCTACTACGAGATCTTGAATTCTCCTGATAGAGCATGTCATTTGGCCAAGCAGGCTTTTGATGATGCTGTCGCTGACTTGGAGACCCTCTCTGAGGACTCGTACAAGGACTCTACATTGATCATGCAATTGTTGAGGGATAACTTGACCTTGTGGACTGACTTGTCCGAGGCTCCAGCACAGCAGGAGGAACAGGAAGCACAGCCAGCTGAGGCAAAGCCAGAAGAAGAATAGAGTACTCGCGGGTGATTAAAGAAAATCTAAATTTTTCTCCCACCCAAACTCCACACCCGTTACCCTTTCACATCCACCATTTCTTAACCTTTTTTGTGTGTTCAGTTCTTTTGTCTTTGTAACTTATACTTCCTCCCTCGTTTCCCCGTGTGCTTTCTAAGGCGTCAACATCTTATCTCCCCAACTGAGAATGAGAAACAGTCTGGGCGCTGTGAATATGAGCCGATGTTCCAATAAAAAAAAAAATCCAAAAAAAGAAATAATAAATGAATCTATTAACTAATGTAGGTAGTCTTTTCTATTAGCTTTCTCTTGCCTTAAGGAAATTTACCGCGGTTGAGTGGCGCAGATTTTCAGAGGCGAGACGGTATAAAATGTTGCGGTGGCATTCCGAAGCTAAAACCTGAGTATGTGTACTTTCTATACATACAATATATGTATTCGTATATTCGTATATACACTTACACCTATATATTAATTACACACACACATATATATATATATATATCCTATATATTACTTACACACATATATATATAAATATATATATATATATATATTTGTATCTTTGTGGCACGTGCAATACGCGTATATAAACAGCCTGCATATAACACTTATTCACACCAGTAAGAGAAAAATTAACGACACGAAAAAAAAAAAATTGATAGTAAACACTCTACAGTATCAGGAACATCAACAACCAAAGTGCAGAGCACAAAAAAAAATATATTACAAAAAATAGAATAAAGCAAAAAAAAAAGGAAAACAAAAAATAGGAAATTATAAAGTTTTATTGCAATGCCGGAACCAGTGGGAATATCCAATTTGCCAAATCAAAGATACAAGATTGTATCTAATCAAGGGGCAACCTTTACTTTAATGGTGGCAGGAGAAAGTGGACTAGGGAAAACTACATTTGTTAACACGTTGTTTCAAACAGTTTTGAAAGAACATGAAGATCCAAGTGAAAGACACAATAAGTTCACTAGTTCTCATCAAACGGTTGATATTTCCATTGTTAGGGCCATTTTGGAGGAGAAAAACTTCAAAATCCGGTTAAATGTGATTGATACGCCTGGATTTGGTAATAATGTTAACAATTTGGAATCATGGAGCCCAATCATTGATTTTATCGATGATCAACATGATGCTTATGTTAAGCAAGAGAAACAACCCACAAGAGCCAATAAAACAGATTTACGTGTTCATGCTTGTCTTTATTTCATTCGTCCTACAGGACATTCTTTGAAACCATTGGATATCGAAATGATGAAGCGGTTGTCTACGAGGGTCAATTTGATCCCGGTGATTGCTAAAGCAGATACATTGTCACCAAGTGAATTGGCCACGTTCAAGTCTCGTATACGTGAAGTGATTGAGGCTCAGGATATCAACATTTACACCCCACCTATGGACGTGGAAGATCCAGCAAGTGCAGAACACTCCAAGCAGCTTATTGAGTCGATGCCATTTGCGGTAATTGGGTCAGAAGAAGAAGTGGAGGTGAGTCCAGGCAATTTTGTTCGTGGACGGAAGTACCCGTGGGGAGTCGTTGAAGTGGAGAATGAAAGACATTGTGACTTTAAGAAAGTGCGTTCTTTGTTGTTAAGAACCAACATGTTGGACTTGATCTTGTCTACTAATGAGATCCATTTTGAGACATTCCGCAGTTTGAAGTTGGGCAATTTGAATGAAGAAGAGAATGGTGAAGGAGGAGAAAGTATGAAGAAACCACGCAGATTACATAATCCAAAGTTTAAGGAAGAGGAAGATGCACTTAAGAAGTTCTTCACTGAGCAAGTGAAGGCAGAGGAACAGAGATTCAGACAATGGGAGACTAATATTGTTAATGAGAGGAACCGGTTGAATCAGGATTTGGAGGAAATGCAGAGCAAGTTGAAGACTTTGGAGGAGCAGGTGAAGAAGTTGCAGTTGAAGAAATAGGTCCAGTCCAAGGTTCAGTCCGTCAGGACTGGACCGAGTGACTGGACTGAGTGACTGGACCGAGTGACTGAACTGAAGGACTGAACCGAAAGACTGGGCCGAAGGTCCAGTCTGAGGTTTAGTTTGAGGTTTAGTTCGAAGTTCAGTCCGAGGTCGAGGTTCAGTCCGTCAGGACTGGAGCGAGTGACTGGAGCATCTGAATCTAGGTCCATCTGAATCTAGGTCCAGTCCTCCAGGACTGGGCCGTCTGAATCTAGGACCAGTCACCAGGACTGGGCCGTCTGAAACGGTTAATGAGGTGTGAATCTATGCCCAGCCCTGACGGGCTGGACCGTTCATTGAACTAATTGAAAAGCCCACTTCTTATGGATGTTCCACTGATTGAAATTTACAACTCTGCTGACTAAAACTTTCAAATTCTATTGACTGAGTGATAACTAGTCATTTCTTCTACAATACTGAATGCTGTTAAATTGATAAAGGATTGGTCAAATGATCTAATAAACTACACCATGAGGGGTAGTTTGAATGTCTGGACTGAAGAATGACTGGTGAAATGTTGCAACAATTGGACTGAACGAACTTATGGACTGAACGAACTTTTTTGGAATAACTGAACTTTTGGAATAATCCAACTATTTTGAAATAATGGTTCAGTCCTTCCGGACTGAATTTTGAATTAACGGTCCAGTCCTTTCGGACTGAACCTTACTGAACTGGACCTTGAGTCCTGCATAGTGCGCACTACAATATAAGCAATAAGACATTATAAGTAAATAACCATGAAAGCAGAACGACAAAAACGAACTTATATTGCATGTGTTAATTGTCGAGTTAGAAAAGTTAAATGTGTTTTTAGTGCAGTCTCAAGTGGATGTTCTCGATGTGAAAGGGAAAGAAGAGAATGTATATTTGTTGATCTGAAGAAGAGGACTGTTGCAAGAGCACAACCAGCAGACCGAACGAAGCGAGGTCTGCTGTCTCTGAAGAATCCCCCAAATCCACTGAATTCCTCGAATCCGCCAAATTTTCTAAGTCCCCCAAATCCACTGAATCCCCCAAAATCCCCAAATCCAGAAAGTATGGTGAATAATTCCAGAATAACTTCCTTAATAAATTCAGGTTATCATGGACTCTCTGGAGCATTTGAATTTCTTGCTAAAGCAGCAGGAGATATAGGAGAAACGGGAAAAGGACTTGGGTCAAATTTAAATAGGGAGATCCTTGGGTCACATTCAGGTACAGAGTGTGGAATTGAATCATTAAATTTATCTACAAATAACAGAATTGGACCGAGGTCCATTTCTGAGAACTCTGGTGCCCCAAAATGGCTACAAACGGCTAATGAAACAATAAAAAATTCTGGAAATTGTGGAGATTGTGGAGATTGTGGAGATTCAGGGAGATGTGGAGATTCAGGAAATTTCACTACATCCAAAATTGGACCAGGGCCCAATTTTGAGTCAAATTCTCGGCCCAATTTTGGGACTAGAGATTCCCTCGAAAAAAATAACTTCATTGGTGCGGAAGGAATTCTTACTAGCGAAGAAGCAGAACATTTGATTAAAGCATTTTTCGCAACCATGCATCCATTTTTCCCTTATGTGCCAAATTATCTCCATGAACCTAAAACTTTAGCTGGATATCCAATTCTTTTATGTGCAGTTTTAACTATTGCTTCAAGGTATCATCCACTTGATGGACCTGAATATCAAGGAAAATCCAGAAATGTTAATGTTCATGAAAAATTATGGCATCATGTTCAAAGGCTAATTTCTCTGACCGTTTGGGCTGAAGCAAGTACAAGATCTAAGGGGACAGTATTTGCTTTTTTGTTATTGACTGAATGGAATCCTAGGGCTATTCATTGGAGATGGGCTGATTATGCTAATGATGCAGGCACCGGCACCGACACTGCCAGCTCCGCTGGCAGTGGAGAAATAAACAGTGGAGAAACCGGAATAAACAGTGGAATAAACAGTGGAGAAAGTGGAGAAGGTGGAGAAGGTGGAGGATTAAATACCACTGCTGAAACTGACAAGGAAGAATCTCATACAAAATCCAGAAATAATACTGCTAGTGCAGGCACTAGCAGTTTTAATGGAAATGATGATTATGCTGCCGGCAGCAACGCCAACTCCGCCTCCCAAGGCGGAGTTGCCACCGAAAGTCTCGGCTCAATGCGACGACTGTACCGCCTAGCATGGATGCTTATTGGCTCAGCAGTTCGTCTTGCCCAAGATATGGAATTCATGGATTATTCAGCCAAAACATTCATGGCTACACATGTTGCAGAAACCAATAGTTCCATGAATAACGGAAGAAAAAGCATGTTGGCAGGATCTCTTGCAGAAGTTGATCTAGACCATGAATCTGTTCTGGAAGCAGAAATGGAACAAGCAGAATTGGAAACTGCTCCAGTTCATCTTCGATTTACAACTACTCAAAAAGCTCATATTGAGCTTTTACAAATCGTCTCTGCTAGTCACGAGGCACTATACGGAGGTCGTGCTGTGTTAGGTCATCTAGATCAAAAACAAACCCTTGCTGTTTTAAGTCTTATAAGTCCAATGCTTGCAAGTTGGGAAAGGAAGTACAAGACTTTGGTGGAAACACCACACGATTTGTCTGATTTATCTGGGTATATCCACCGGGAATCACTTGCACTTGAATTGAGCTACGCTAAACTCTATATTTTCTCCTTAGCTCTAAAACCAGCAGCCACACAAAATGGCGGCCGGTTGAAATTGGCCGATATGTCTCGTTCTGCCGCTTATATCGAGAAAGCTTTTGTCGCTGCTAATGATATCTTGCAAATTGCTCATCGTGTCCATGGCGTGAGAATGTTGCATTATATGCCCGTGAGATGGACCGCTAGAATCGTTCGTGCCGTTGCATTCGTCGTGAAATGCTACCTCTGCATCACTGCCCATGCTCACGCTAACGATTCTTTCGACGCTAACATTCTATCCCTTTCCTTGATTTCAGTTGAGGCTATAGCTCATCACGTGGCCCATGCTGCCATCATTATGCGTGAATGCTCTCCTGATGAGCTTCATCTTTGTGCTCGTTACTCAAACGTCTTGATGTACATCTACTCTGAGATGAAAACAAAACTCAAAAACGATCCGCCTCCTCCTCCTTCTTATAACCAAAATCTTCCCGATATGTCTTTCTTGGGCGAAAGTGAGTCCATGGAATGGATCTTTAATAATACCAATGTCGGCTTGGACTTTGTTGGTCCTTGGACTGAACTTATCGACCTGCACATAGATAGTCATTTTGATTTTGATGATCTTTTGAATCTTTGACCCTAGACGCCTAGGCTAGCCGTCTAGGCTAGTCTGCTAGTCTATCCATTCAGTCTAGTCTATCCATTCAGTCATAGGCTTTCCAGCCTTTCTAAACAGCCAGTTGGTCGAGTCCATAATCTAAATTTTCATAGTTGGAGTCAATGAACGAATGTTTCAAAAACTCCCCCCAGAGTCTCTCATTCTTTTCTTTCTTCCCTTTTCCCTTCTTTCCTTTCTTCCCCTTTCCTTTTTTCCCCTTTCCTTTCTTCTCTTTCTTGTTGGCAAGCCTCCGTCCTAGCTTAAGCCACTCGTCAACAGTCAAATCTTTCATCCCATAAAACTTATCATCAGTGGAATACTCCACCTCATAGCCAAACTTCTTGGCTCCACTGTTGATACTAGCAAGATCAGCATAATACTGAACATACCGCTCGGGAGTGAAAAGTTGCCGCACGTGACCTGGACCTAAATCAGCATCTTTTGGCATTTTAGGTGGGATGGTTTTATCCTTTTTGAACGTTTCTGCCTCGTCGGGGAGTTCGTCTTCTTCGGTATCTTGAAGGATTGTATCGATTTTGGCAAAGAATGTTTCCCATGTTTCATGACTTGATGTATCTCCATCTCCAAGTCCAGTGATATTGTACTCCCATACTCTAATTCCAGGATTGAATGTAGGCACAACACTGGCTGTCACGTGAACCACGGAATACCTTTCCGAGAATTCTCCACTTTTCTTTTTGCTCTTGATATTGCTGTAGAATTCGTCTCGGACTGTTTCCATGTACCGAACTTTGTTTTTGGGTGTACCAGCGTTGATTTTGACCGGGTCGTCAAAAGTATTAGCATCTGTATAATCAGAGAATTCATCCACATCAAACGAAGCGTATAAATCCTCAAGAGACAGCTCATCTGAATCAGAGTCCAGGTCGTCTGAATATGCCTCAGATGTTTCTGATGACTCCTTCTTTGAATCTTCCTCAAATGAGAGCACTTCTTCTTTATTGTCATTTTCTTTGAATTCTCTTCTTTTCGTGTCGGCTTCTGAAGGGTCGGCTTCTGAAGGGTCAGCTTCTGAAGGGCCATCTTCGTCATTATTTTCAGCCTCTGAAGCTGACGCTTCAGAGACTGACGCTTCAGAGGCTGAAGCAAGCCTAGAATCCAACGGCACAAAATGATCAATATTCATATGCCCAAAAAGACCCCCCACAATCACATCCCGGTATTCGTGAACCCACATGATGTACTTGCGGAGACAGGAAACGTCGTAGTTCTTTGGAGTAGGAGGCACGTGACCGGTGATCCACACTTTCATCTTCCGACGACGCATTTCTTTCAATACGTAGGCGAGCCATTGGAACAATTTGTAGCCTGGGTCTTTCCGACGGTCACATGAGTCCACCAAGGGGTTTGATTTGAACAAGTAGAGTGTGTTGAGGGAGAGCACGGCTAAACGGCCCGGAATGACTTCCTGGAAGAAGTAAGCACCACGATTGAAGATGTGGAGTTGAGGCTGGGGGACAAAGTTACGCCATATTTTGAAGAACTCACGTGTTTGAAGAGTTGGGCCTGGAGCAAAAAGATTGTGAGGGTAAACGTCATTGTTACCCAATGAAGGAACTGGCAAAGTACCGAACCGATCAAACATAGTAGCGGAGATTTTCTCGTTCATATCGAAAATGTCCTGTTCACGTCGAGGAAACCGACGGTCGTTATCATGGCGGATATTATCACCCGTCCACACAATGAAGTCGATTTTGTCCTTAAGATTGGCGTCAATCCAGGCAAGAGTATCATCAACAAGACGCATTGGGGCATCGCAGCCCAAGATAGCATCACCGTAGGCACCAGCAGAACCAGAACCAGAGTGACACAATTCATCCACGGATGAGCCTTCTTTATAATAAGGATCGGGGTGGAAATCAGTCACGTGGAGAAATCTTCCATGAATGGTATGAGTTTTTCCGGTAGAGTCGGTAATTTCCACTGGAGGTTTATCCGATAAGCGTAATTGATTCAATTGACTTTTTTTAGTGCTTGTATTGATGGTGTTGATGGTGTAGTGACGCCTCCAATGGACCACTGCCACCATGGAAACCACCATTACGAGAACGACCGCTCTAGCGGCAAATGCCGATGTGGAAACGTGCATTTAGGGATGCCGTTGGCGTTTTTTCTTTTGTTTTTTTTTTTTTTGTAAGGAAGCTTCGGAAAAGAAGAAGTTTGGTATTTACAGCAATTTTCGCAACACTGACTTACCGTGACGAAAACAAAGAAAAAGAGGAAAAATTAAAAAAAAAGAAATATTGAAGCCGGGAATTTTCTAGGATAAAATTAATCAGTAAAAACTTTGTTCTGTTTATCAATTGACCTACTTCATCCTCCTATATCTCTAATTTTCCTACTTATATCTATCTTCATTCATCTTTCCTACATATAATCCGCTATCAACTACCATGTTCTACATTGCTATAATCATCCTGCATATACTCTTCTCTTCCTTGGCTGCCTAGAATATCTACTTATCAGGAAGTTGCATACTTTAAGAGATTTCTTTTTTCTGATTGGTGATTTTTCATATGGGCAAGTGGCCCTTGGTCATGTGGCTCTCGGTCATGTGATGTGGACCTTTTAAAGTATAGCCATCCTCTTATACTATATCCTGCATATAATCAGAATTCATAATACTACTAGCGATTTGGACTTTAATTCAGTTACTATGATTGCAGTCATTTCTTGCATATTGCCTTATGTATATTATTGAACTCTGGTAACTGTTTCCAGTAAAACATCAGTGCATCCAATATTTCATGTATTGGTGTACTGGTGTAAAGGGGACCTTTGGAGAATAGGCAGAAATTCTGATGAAGAATTCATGAGGAGATAAGTTATATCCAGAGAAAGTGATGCTTTTGATTAACAAGTGAAGCTATAATGTTTAGAAAGAAGGAGAGAGATCATTTAATTAAGAATATTTTCTATATGAAAATAGGTAGGGATGTACGGGTGTACTATTTTGGATTGGGTAGATTTTTGGGTTGAATTTAGGAGATATTTATTTGAAGAACTATAGTTCAATGATTAGAAATACGAAAATTTTTAGAGGAGTTAATTATGCTATTTTTTACTGGGTATTTTTCCACTAAATAATATCTCAAATTAAAAGATAAGGACAATTTTATATATAAATCACGATGTACAGACAATGGGTTTGATCGATTTAAGTGGAGCACCATAAACCTCTTGTTTCAATTCTAATAGAATTTGAAGGTGATTTTAGAAAATAATTTTTTATAACGGATTTACACAAATTTATATACATAAATATATACATTAATATATACATAAATATATACATAAATATATACATAAATATATACATAAATATATACATAAAAATATACATAAATCTTAGGTAATACTATTTTTGAACACCATATTAAATATTTAGATATGTATTCAAAAAATACGATATAATAATTCAAAGCATAATATTAAAAAAACTTTTATCGAATTTATTTATTTATATTTTGTAATTTTATTTGCTTAAAGTCTGTACAATATCATTTCAGTATAATGATAATTATATAAATATAGTCATAAAAGATTATCTAGATATAATAAAAATAGAAGAAATGTATAGGAATAATTTATAAATAATACAGCCCCCCTCTAAGAGGAGCACTAAAAGTAGAAAAGATATATAGTAATAATTAGCCAATAATAAACAAAAAATCAACAATCATTAAACGAAATCATTACTTTTTATATTATATTAGAAATAGAGTAATAAATTGATTAACCTTTAAATGTATGTTCAATTCATACTAGACTAAAGGAGCGGTTAAAGTAGATATAGAATACTTACTTTTTCTAATAAATTAAAATTATTACTTTATATAGTATAGTATGTATAGTATAGTATGTATAGTATAGTATGTATAGTATGTATAGTATAGTGCACTGTATATACCACTATCTCAATAAACTCATAGTTTATTACTTATACTACCTTCAATTATAAACTTATATCTGAACATATATTAATTGAGTCTATTTTTGTAACCTTTTATAGAATTTGTAGGCTAATTCAGTCACTTTATTATAATTATATTACACTATTTATCAATTTTATCATAAATGAACTCAGATTAAAATTGTATATTTGAGATGCTCCATAAACAGTGAGCTTGATATCTCAGTCTACTTCAAAACAATTTCTAGATGAAAATTAAAAAAATATAACAATATGATTTAATTTATTGAAGAATTGAACAATTTGAACAATCATTATACTGATAATGATTATTTCAGGATGTACGGGTTTATGGAAAATTGATTTCGAGTGATTTTGAGTGATTTTGAGTGTTTATGAGTGATTTTGAGTGATAAGAAAGATTCGATGGGGCTGTTCGATGATCAGACCTTCGGTCTGGCCATCTCAGGCCCAAACTTGCAACTGCTCATAAAAATCCACTCTCTTCTCCGTTTTATCCAAAATCTCCACCACAGAATACCTCAATTCATCAACCATAATAGAATGACCACAACTAATAAAAGCAACACTATCCTTGCAGTCAACAACTTCTTCATTAACAATATTCCCAATCAGTGGACGTCCTG
>JAJMHH010000157.1:0-15123 GCA_030582955.1 Osmozyma tolerans | reverse complement strand
TTTTTTTTTTTTTTTTTTTTTTTTCTTCGCTCGTTCCTGCCGTTTATAATGATGCTCTTCTCCTCTTCCTCTCCTTCTTCTTCTTCTTCTCTTCTCCTCCTCCTCCTTCTTCTTCAGAAATGACAGAACAGATGGAAATAGAAGAACGTACGGAAAAGAAGACGGAGGAGTTGGAGAATCTGGAAAAATCGTTTTCTGAAGAAGGTTCTGCTGCTACACTTACAAAATGGCAGAGATTCAAGACGAAATTCCCGTGGTGGCGTCTTGCCCTTGATTCTGTCGCTGGTCTTTTTTTTACTGGATGGTGGCTTTCTATTCTAATTCAAGATAAACATCGCCACCAGTGGCTTATTCCTACTATAATCTGGGGGATGATTATGGTGAGGTTAATATCGTGGCACTGTCGGATTCTATACCAGATTTTCCACTATGTGGCTTTAGTTTGGAACTGGTGCTGTGATATCGTCTATACGAGGTTGTTAACCACTCATACAAGACGTCTTTTGGCTGGTGCTACTATTACCGTGGCGGTGATCTTGCTAGGCACCTTTGTACCCTCGGAAGTTGAGTTTTCCCGTCGCCAAGATCGGGTTATTTCCTTTTTCGGTCTTGTCGTGGCCATTTTGGGTTTATATGCTCTGTCCAACAACAGAAGCAAAATCTCCTGGAACGCCGTCATTGGTGGCGTGTTGATGCAATTTATCATTTCCCTTTTCGTCTTGAGAACAAAATGTGGTTATGATGTTTTCAATTTCATCTCCACTTTGGCTCGTGAGCTTTTAGGTTTTGCTAAAGATGGTGTTGCTTTCTTAACTACCGCTGAAGTTTCCCAATTGGGAATGTTCTTCTTTACCGTCCTTCCTGCCGTGGCTTTCTTTGTGGCTTTTGTCCATATCTTCTACTATTTCGGCACCATCCAGTGGTTCATCGGGAAATTCGCCAAATTCTTCTTCTGGACCCTTAGAATCTCCGGCGCTGAGTCCATTACCGCCTCGGCTTCCCCTTTTATCGGTATTGGTGAGTCGGCTATCTTGATTAAAGACCTTCTCCCGTACTTAACAAGGGCAGAATTGCATCAGGTCATGACTTCCGGTTTCTCTACTATTTCCGGTGCGGTCTTGGTCGGATATATCGGTCTTGGTTTGAACCCACAAGCCCTTGTTTCGTCTTGTGTCATGTCCATTCCCGGCAGTATCGCCGTTTCTAAACTCCGTTTCCCCGAAACTGAAGTTCCCTTGTCCCAAGGTTCCGTCACTTTCCCCGAGGAAAACGAAGATGAAAAACCTAAAAACGTCTTACAAGCATTCTCTGACGGTGCTACTCTCGGCTTGATCACCGCTGCTACAATGTTAATTCAGTGCTTGTGCATTATTGCCCTTGTTTCCTTGATAAACGGAATTTTAACTTGGTTCGGTAACTTCTGGAATATCGACCATCTCACTTTGGACCTTATACTTGCCTATATCTTCTATCCAGTGACATTCTTCCTTGGAGTCCCCAGAAACGAAATCTTCCACATCTCAAAATTGATCGCTACAAAATTCATCCAAAATGAATACGTTGCTTATACAATGTTGATCCATGACGCTCCTTATAATGAGTTGTCGCCACGTGGTCGTCTTATTGCCACTTACGCTCTTTGTGGTTTTGCCAATTTTGGCTCTCTTGGTATCACTTTGGGTGTTTTAAATACTTTGAGTAAAGGTCGTCGCTCAAAGGAAATTGCTAATGAGATTATGTCTGCTTTACTTTGTGGTTTGGTGTCTACTTTGATGTCTGCTGCTATTTCTGGTATGGTCATTCATGATGCCAGCAAGATTTAGATTAATGAATTACGAATTTGAAGCCTGAAGCCTGAAACAAGTCTGAACCCGCAAGGCTTCACACTGTGGTTGAAGGTTGAGCGGCTGAACCAAAGGTGTTTTATGATATAACGGTTGAAGGTGTAAACGGCTAAACTGTAAATATGAATATAACGGCTGAAAGAACGGCTAATCCGAACGGCTGAATTATAGGTTATATGCAGTACGAGTGATATACACCCGTACACCAGCTTACCTCAGGACACTTATGCCCTCAACGAAATGACACAAAATTGTAGTTAGAACCGAAAGGACCATTCTTCTGGAATTGCAGGACTCACAATAGTCCAATTGGATGTACTTTAGAAGGTAAAATGGGGTTTTGATAATCACGTGATGCATTGCACGCTCAAATCATATATTTTGCACGTGCACTTTTATTTTGATCTGGCTGGCAAAATGTACGGCTTCAGATTGAACGGCTGAACGGCTGAACTAAAGGTGTATTACGAATATAACGGCTGAACTTAAGCCATAAGTACGAGTAGAAACGTGTAAACGGCTAGATCGAACGGCTAAAGTAGAGTTATGTGCAATAATACACCAGTACACCAGCTTACCCCAGGACACTTATGCCCTCAACTAAATGATACAACTTTGTAGGTAGATCGGCAAAGACAAAATATCTGGAATTGCAGGAGTCGTATTAGTCTAATTGGATAAAATTTGGAGTGAAAAATGAAGGTTTTTATAGTCACGTGATACTTTGCATGCTTAAATAATACACGTAGCACGTGCAGTGCACGTGAATACATTTTTGATTCGTCATTATGTTATGGCGGCACATTGTTATCATTATCTAATCCCATATCCATGAACGGCTTCTTGAAACGACTGAGCTGGATAAGAAAAATAATTAGAAATTTTATAAAGCAAGTAATTTTAAGAAACACCTCTAGGGAAAAGAATTTTCATACCTAAGATATTCATTTATTACCGGTGTTTGTATCATTTTTATGGTTTTGTTGTTCCAAGGTTAATAGTAAACAAAAATTTTAATATTTTTTTAAATTTAAATTATTATATTTATGATAAACAAGATATGATAATAAGGGATGTACTGGTCTTCCTCAGAGAGGTGCCCTGTCTTACCGCTATGATAAAAAAATCAACATATTAACTTATCGTAATCATATAGGCAATGATATATTTCCGGGAGAGTTAAGGGGTAATATTTTGATCCTGAAGACTATATAAGCCTGAAGCCGACGGAACTGAACCTAAATGGCTAAACCAAACGGGTAAATGAAGTGAAACATCGGTGTAACTCCCCTGAAACATCCCTGAAACATATCTGAAACACATCTGAAACACTGCTCATACACCTTTGAGAAATTGATCCAAATGCTAAATTAGGCGTCTGACAATCAATCTGGTGAATCTACCACAGATTGCTGAACTTCAATTTGCTCGCGCTTTTATAACTTTTTTGTGCTTTGAGAAAATGGCTGCGAAAATGCAACAGGCCATAAAAATTCAAAACCTAATGTAAAGAAAAAATGAAAAACACAGTGTTGTCTATTACTTCTCCCAGAAACCATACCGAGAAAGTATCGAACTGAAGCTGGGACTGTTTAAATACTTAAAAATATGCTGGTGTACGGATGTTTATTATAATGGTGTACGGGTCTAGATGAAAATGCAAATTGAAGAATTGGTTATTTCACATTTGACAATCAAAAGTTCACAATATGCATTCTTCCATAGTAGATTTCCTAATTAGAATACGATCAAATCATACAAGTCTTGATGGTGTACTGATGTTTTAATATGACATAATATAGTATAATATAGTATAGTATAGTATAGTAATATTATACTTAAGCGTACATAAAATTATAATTCATAGTTAGTATTATATTATATAGTGTAGTATATTATATTGTGTAGTATATTATAGTATATATTACTGTAGTATACTACTACATCATAATTTATAATACTTGTATAGCATCATATAATGTAGAATATTAAAGAGTTCCCCAATATAGTATTCTTGTCTATATTTAATACTGACTATAGGGTGGATATCATTTTGTTCGTAGCCTATATTCCTTTTAATGCTTACATAATCAACCAACACCCGTACACCAGTTTACCCCAGGACAATTATGCCCTCAGCAAAAAGAGCTGAATTTTAAGAAAAGACCAAAAAAATAGCATCATTTGAATTCTGAAAGTATCAGGAGTACCCCAATGGTTCTTGAATTATTTCTTGAGGAGTCAATACTTGAAATACCGTACTCAACAAAAATGTACTGCATATAAGTATCATTATGAATTAGTATAATGTAGTATAGTATATACTTGCCAAATTGAAATTATGAGATTTTTGATAGACATCAAATATATGTATGTAAATAATAAGTCACCGTATAAGTATCAAATATTCATGAATTGTGAAATCAATTTTTATACTTTTAAGTTGGCTATATATAATTTCATTTTTATCAATTACCAATAATATTATTAGTATACAAAAATGAATCATTTTCATAATAAATCTAGAATGTTCATGAGGATATAATTATTTAATAAATCAGCAATAATAGTTTGTATAGTATAGTATAGTATAGTATAGAATAGTATAGTATTATAGTATATTCATATCGTATATAGCAAATAGTATAGTATAGTGTATTTATATAGTAAACGGTAAAGTATAGTGCATTTATATATTATAGTATAATTTCTTTAGATAATATATATTAAATAGAATAAATGGATATATAGATATTCATAATCAATTTAATTGATTACATAATCAAAGTATAATCATAGCTTAGTGAGAAGTATATTAGAGGTAATATCCTGAATACACTAAAAGGAAGATAAAAAAGAGAGATTTATCTAATAGTATAATAGTATAGTACAGTATATATAGTATAATAGTATAGTACAGTATATATAGTATAATAGTATAGTACAGTATATATAGTATATTATAGTATAGTATAGTATAGTATAGTATAGTATAGTATAGTATAGTATAGTATAGTATAGTATAGTATAGTATAGTATAGTATAGTATAGTATAGTATAGTATAG
Organism: Osmozyma tolerans; assembly: GCA_030582955.1. NCBI lineage: Eukaryota > Fungi > Ascomycota > Pichiomycetes > Serinales > Metschnikowiaceae > Osmozyma > Osmozyma tolerans. The sequence goes on along the minus strand of JAJMHH010000157.1, from coordinate 10,213 downwards.
TATAGTATAGTATAGTATAGTATAGTATAGTATAGTATAGTATAGTATAGTATAGTATAGTATAGTATAGTATAGTATAGTATAATGGCATAATATAGTGGTACAATATATTATAGTTGCTATCATCGTATAGAATTTTAGCAATATATATTGTAAGTATCACTATTAATATCATTAGTCGTATAATTATACAATATATAGAATAGTTTCTTTGGTGTACTGGTGTTAATCTATACAGTACTATATAGTATAATGTCACATGATATAGTAAAAAAAGGAAGTACAATAAAGTGACACATTATATAGTGTAAGATTGTAAAAGATTGTATAATAAAGTCTAATCTAGTATAAGATAGTAGTCTAGTCTAATATAGTATCAGATATGTGGTGTACTGGTGTGAGTAGTGCATTATAAGATAAAATAATTCAGTAATAGTATAAGATATTGTATAGAAGTGTTTTGTATGGTGTACTGGTGTTAATAATACAGTATAAGATAGTTCGAGTAAATACAGAATAATACAGTACAATTAGGATTGTATACTATTATAGTACACTAGTATAGACAGAATAAGATTATTCGCATAATGTAGTGGTGTACGGGCGTCAAGATGTACGGATGTGTTTATAGGGTGATATTTGTGGTGTACAGGTGTAGTATACTTGGCGTGGTGTACAGGTGTAGATATATAATGATACAGGAGGTTGAGACGACAACTTCAACGACATGACAGCGGATAACCCACACGTTGCGGCGATGCTTAGTAGCATTGCACATCATGCTGGAGCCATGAATGACAGTCTTGCCAATGGCAAATTGCTAGCGGCTCTCAAAAGCTGTTCTAGCGTTCTTAACGAATTGAGGGCGGGGCAATTATCACCAAAAGAGTACTACGAGGTTTATATGGCGGCTTTTGACGCTCTTGAACAGCTTACTAGTCAACTCGTACAGAGCCATCAGGCTAAGGAATCACGTGCAATGAAGAAAGGCACGGAGAAGCCTAGTCCTTTTCTTTTGGATCTTTATGAATTGGTCCAGTACTCTGGCAACATTGTTCCTCGGTTATACATGATGATAGCCGTTGGAACGGCTTATATGAGTGTGAGTGAAACGTCAACAAAGGAGATCATGAAGGATATGATGGAAATGTGTAAAGGAGTCCAACATCCGGTGAGAGGACTCTTTCTAAGGCACTATTTGACTCAAAGAAGCAAGGATTTGCTTCCTATGGGGACACGGGAAGAATTCAACGATACAGTGGAATTTCTTGTTGCTAATTTCATTGAAATGAATAAACTCTGGGTTCGTCTTCAGCACCAGGGCCATTCTTCCGAGAGAGAAACGAGATACCGGGAACGGAAAGAGTTGAGGATTCTCGTGGGCGGGAATTTGGTCCGGTTGTCGCAGGCGATAGACGACTACTTTGATCCCGGAGTTTTCCGGGATATTCCCGGGGAATCTGGAGAATCAAGAGAAAATGGAGAAAATGGAGATCCTGCTTGTCGTTTCTACAAAGATCACGTGTACCCCACTATCGTGGAGCAAATCATTCAGTGTCGTGATCCGCTTGCTCAGAGTTATCTTGTGGATGTGCTTATTCAGATTTTTCCCGATAATTTTCATGTTTGCGTGCTTGACCATTTGCTCAATGAGGTTTTCTTGAAATTGCATCCGCTGCTTAAACGGGCCGACTTGGTGGCGGCTCTTGTGGATAGATTTGTTACTAATTATTCCATGGAGGGTGGGAGTCCTGGGAGACCCACGATTTCCGAGGGAACCGAGGGGCAGACTTCCGAGGAGCAGAAAACCGAGGAGCAGAAAACCGAGGAGCAGAAAACCGAGGGACAGACTTCCGAGGGACAAAAATCCGAGGGACAAGATGATGCTTCGTTGGAAGGACCATTGTTCCTGCCATTCTTCCGGTTCTTCGCTACCTTTCTGCAGAGTCAGCCTGCGGTTGAGCCGCACGAACTTGCAGCGATTTTGCAATCGTTGATGAGGCTTTCGTTGACCTACGAGCCACATAACCCCCACAATGTGGACGGAATTCTCCGTCTTGCCAGCGACAGCCTCGGAAAGGGCAATGACGAAAACGAGAATAACGATTTATGGTTTGAGTTGCTCACCACACCCGTGCACCAGTTTTCTTCCACCAAAGCACTCTTACAACTCCCATTCTTTCACCGCATCTTTTCTTCTATCGCTGCAGGTCTTCGTCGGCAAGTGGCTGTGGAGATCGCAGATACGCTTCTTTTGCAACGGGAAACGTTGGGAAACCCCGCGGAAATCGACTCAGTTTTCCGGTACTTATCAGTGCTAGTTTCAAACCCCGCAGTCACGTGGGATACAGCCAAGGACTTGGGAGTAACCAAAGCAGCTAGAATTGATGGCGGAGAAACGGTGGTGACGGAGGAATTTTTCCGTGTGCAGGAGCAATGTTGTAAAACTTTGGTTCTTGTGGAGGTTTCTGACGCATGGACGAGTGTGAGTAACTTGTTGCATGTGAAGAAGAAGTATTTGAGCAAATGTCCTGGCAATACTATCCATACATACCCTTCGTTGGTGCAACGAGTGATAAAACACCTTTTGCGAGCGGGGGGCGGGGCAAAAGTGGGGCACTCCAGTGAGGGGCATACTCAGGAGGGGCAGAAACAAGCAGTTGCCAACGGGTTCAAGAGCGTTGCTGTGGCATTAGACGAGCTCTACAACCACCATGGTGAATGGAATTCTGAGGCTATCTTGCAATTATACCTCTCTGCGGCATTGGCAGCAGACCGCGTCAAACAAGGCGTTATTGCCTACGAGCTCTTTAACCAGTGTTTTGTTGTTTATGAGGAGAGGTTGAGTGCGAGCCGCACGCCGGGACATGCATCTAGCCCGCATGAGTCAATGGGCGGTTCAGTGGCTTATCAGTCAGTGATGAGCATAGTGAGTGCGTTGGCGCGCGTGGGGCACATGAGCCGCAGTGATTATGAGAGTGCCATTACAAAAGCCACGGTGTATGGGTCGAGGCTTTTGAAGAAACAAGATCAATGTCGGTCTGTTTACTGCAGTGCCCATCTTTGGTGGAAGGGCGTTGTCGATGAAGAGGGACAAGATAAGGAAGAAAAACAAGAAAAACAAGAAAAGGAAGAGAAGGAAGAGAATGAAGAAAAGGAAGAGAAGGAGGGTAATGTGCAGGAAAACACGCATGAGACGGAAACACCGCGTGAAGAGGTGGCTTCTGATGGTAACGCGTCTTTTGGTGCAGAAGCCGCAGAAGGCGGTGACGCGGAAGCCGCAGAAAGCCTCATGGAATTCCGGGAGGCTAAGCGGGTTTTAGAATGTCTTCAAAAATCACTCAGAGTGGCCGATTCATGCATGGATCCCTATTTACTGCTTAAACTCTTTGTGGAGATTCTTAACCGATGCTTGATGTTTAACGTTTACGGGAATCCACTTGTGGACGCGCGTTATATTAACGGTCTTATTGATTTGATCCGCACGAATATTGCAGGATTGGGAGAGGCGTCTGCGCCGCACGATGACTCAGATAATGAGGCCCGTCTTTTACGCCATATCAACCGATTCTTCGACCGCACCTTGACTTTCGTCGCCGACCAACAACAGCAGGACGAGCGGTTCGCTGACATTATGGTGTAACCATAACAAGTAATGTACTGCATATACTATTATATGCTGGATATATATTTGAGAACAAGACTGCATATAAACATTGGTGATAACAAAAGTAGTATATTCCGGTATATAAACACGGTGATATCGCCTACATATAAACAAGATATAGCCTGCACCTACCTTATTGCGCTTTCTGAGCCACGTTATCTACCAACTTCTTTCTTGGATAAAACGTAAATAGCCAGCCATTTCTCTTATAAATACTGGCTGAAATCCTTCAAAAATGAGCAAACATTTGGCCCGTGATTCTTCTCTTTGGAACCGTCTAATTTACGGCGATTCCAGATACCAATTGCCCGTGGGGAATCTATCAAAATCAAAAACAGAATCGCCAGCAAAATCACCAGAATCAATTCCAAAATCCCATAATCTGGTCAATTCAATCATGAAAAAGTCGCTCGCTGCCTTTGTTCTTCTTCTTTCTGTGGCGCTGTGTCTCAATTATATCGGTAATAGAGACTTCCACTTGAAAGGGTTCGGAGTTAACGGAGTTAACCGCCGTCCAGGGCTCTTTTCTCCGGATAATAGAGTGCTTATCTCCGCTACAGACCATGGATCGTCCGACCACGAAATCATTGAAGTCTCTTATCCATTTGTTCCAAACTCTCGTTACGGTAAACCCGTGCACCATGAGTTGTTAATCAACGCCACCTTTGATTCTTGGGGGAATCCTGCTTATGTGCAGTACCAACCACCAAAAAACGTCACTTTCAATAGAGTTGTCTTGACTTTACATACGAATGTTTCTCATGTGCAGTACGATAGACTTGCCCATTTTTTCATTGGAGGTGCTGAAGTGTGGAGAACCAGTACCATTGAGCCCAGCGGAGGAACAGTTTACTCGGTATTCTCTAAAGATTTATCCGGATATCTTTCCCTTTTCAGTGAGCCCAACGACCTCTTATTCCAATTGGACAATACCGTGACTCCAGATTTACAAGGGAAGCCTCATATTGAGTTATATGCTGATTTTTACAATGAAAGCAATGAAACTGCTCTTTTTGGACAGGTTCCAGTGAGTGATGGTTCCACCGACGACCGTTATTCCATTTTCGATATCAGAAGACCTGCTGACCACGCTTATGCTTTAATCAAGGAGTCCGACAAAAAAACCCCTCCCACAGAGAATCTCCCCTCTGCAAATATCACCGTTTCTTTACCTCAGGTTCCTAGAAACACCACAAGGTTGAAATTGGCCGTGATGACCAGCGGAAACGGCGACGAGGAGTTCTGGTACACCAATGTTTTGGACAAATACACTGAAGTGTTCAAAAGTTCCGGAAACACTTTCCTTGGCCATGGTCCTTTGCGGATTTTGAATGTTTACTTGAACGGACAGAAAATTGCCGCTCAAACCCAGCAACCTTTCATTTTCACCGGCGGAATCTCCCCTTCTTTATGGGATCCTGTGGTTTCATCGCATGCTTTCGATTTGTCCAGTATTGACATTGACGTTTCAGGTTTGTTGCCGTTACTATGGGAATCTGGACACCACAAGCTCACTTTTGACGTCAGCAACGCCGTGGACGAGTTTGAGTCGCAGTCTTCGGGCATAGGAAGCGACTGGATCACCGCAGTCAACTTGTTGACGTTTGAAAACTCCCAGGTGGCTCAGGCTTCGGGTAAAATTTCCCATATAGGGCAAAGAACCCGAGGAAACACTTTTGGTGTGGCTCCTCCTCATACTGGAACTCTTCACCAGGTGGTCAATGGTATCTTGGAAGCAGAGTTAACGTCGGAGCTTGTGTTCGAGTTGAAAAACGGGAATTCCTTAAACACCACCGTCAGTTCCTTCACTAAAGGTGAAATTTCAAATGTACAACAGTACACCAACTCTGGCTCTAACAACAAAATTGTTCATGTGGGCCATTCGGCTAAATCCTTCTTGCTTTTGGACAATTCCGATAACTCCGAGATCCACAGAACAAATATTTCTCGTTATCCGCTTGTTCTTTTGCAAAAAGTCACTTCCGTCTCTGGCGGCTCTGACAATGAAATCGACATCGTCTACCTGCGCTCCACTACCTTGGATATCAACAAATCACGTGTCATGGCAGAAATCTCCACTCAAAATGGTACTTCTGTGTTTCATCAGCGTAACACAGGAAATTATGGAACTGGTTCCTTGGATACAAAGTATAAGATCCAAGTGAGTGGTCCTCTGCTGGAATATGAGTATACGAGACTAGTTAAAGGTGTCAATGGGGAAATTACTCATGATGATGATCATTTTGAGCCTTCTGTTTCTGATTGGTCTGCTATTGATCGTGAAATTGCCCAGGTTTCAAATACAAACTCCACTATTTACCTGGGTGTTCCTCTGATTTAGGGAAAGCCGGCGTGAAAGCCGGCAGAGTGAAAGCCGGTATCTACCGGCTTGAACTTTGACAGTCATTTGTGATGTTTCCGCCATGTTTCCGCCATGTACCCGCCATGTTTTAGCTTGGTTCAGATGTTTCAATCATGTTTCAACTATGTTTCAAACATGTTTCAGATGTTTCAGATGTTTCAGGCATGTTTCAGACGCTTCAGGCTTAGACTCAGCATCGCTAGCAAGCTATCGATGCTTCGTCAGCTAGCCAAACCCAGCCCACTCCACTGAAAAAGCCTTACATTCCGAATCAAGCTCATCATTCTCAGGAGCCATAAGAACCCATGCTTTCTTCACTGCCGTGGCCAAACGACCGCTGGTGACAATATCCATTAAGTCTATCGGTTCGTCTTTCCTAATTGGTTTCACAATCAAATGGGAATGAAATCGAAGTGGATCTCCTGGATAACTTACAAAAGCACCGCCGAATCTCAAACCAGGCATAAGAAAATGGCCGATATCTCGAAGAGATCGAAATGCACAGTATCGTTGGATGAATTTATCCAGTCGGTGAAGTCTAAGGAATTCATTGAGTGAAATATGGCACGTGCTCGAATCGATGCCTAAATCGGGTAAGGAATTCAAGGTGACGAGATAAGTGGAATTGGAATCTGCTAAAGGCAATTTTGTGGGCGGATTTGGGGAATTTTCAGCAAGCAAGGCGTTATAAGCGGGTGCATTTACCAAAAAGGCATGGTGATGATCAACAAGCCACACTGTTTCATAAACGCTGAGTTGAAGGGGAAGACCAAGAAAGACATTCTGTTGGGCGGCTTTCGGAAGAGTGCCAACGAGAACTCCCACGATTCCGAGAGAACGGAGCTTTTTCACGTGATCAAGATCAAATATAAGAACCCGGTCGCCAACCACTTGAAGTGGAATCATGATAAGTGGGTAGGTTGTTGATAGTGGGATGTGTGCCGGATGAGAAGAGTCACGTGATATATGATTACATAATGAAGAGAGTCACGTGATATATGATTACATAATGAAGAGCGTCACGTGATATATGATTGAGGGTTTACCTGCATGTAGATATCTGCACAGGATGATTTCATATTTCATGGTAAGGTGTTGAGTTCTTATCTCCGAAAGACTGCTGTAAATGGAAAGGTAACCGTGACTAGATGACACAACGGAATGAGGGGAAGATGGACAAAACCCGTACATCCGCCGTTAAATATCAAAAAAATATCTCTCAACCTTTGGCTTTTACATTCTAAGCCACCTCCCCTTCCCCTCGCTCGTTGTTTTTTGGAAAAAAAAAAAAAAAAAATAGACATCATCTGACGGCAATGTGTGAGCTCTAACCAACGGCCAAAAAATGTGCCAATGCACATATCATGCACAATTTTCATCATCACTACAGCAACCGATACCATACCGAGGGTGCTGCGGGGGACTTCATTCCCCGATAATGTGTATGCACCATTGAAAGTGGAAATTAATAATTTTTTCTAGAATTTTTATACTTGATTGTTTACTATTGCAACCCCGCCACATGCACTGGATTAAGGATCATCATAATCCGTTGAAAATCATCGGCCGTTTTGGAAACGTATTTGAGTGGCATCGATCTACTTTCCCTCCCCTGCAGGGTACCCATGTATGCCTGTATATAGATATCTCGTGCATAATGCATCCTCAGATTACGAGCCCCTTCGATTCCATCTTGCATTTGTTTAGTGTGTCGATGAAACATGCCCGTATTTTCAACGAGCCCTTCATGCCAGAGGGGGCAATCTCCTGTGTTGTCCACGACAACCGACATGTTGCTCACAGCCTTGTTTTTTTTTTTTTTTTTTTTTTTTTTTTTTTTTTTTTTTTTTTTTTTTTTTTTTTTTTGTAATTACTCATTATCTATTACCTTTTTAAACACATTTGCGTCATGTGACGCCCTTATTAGTCAATCAAGTTTGCCACTTTGATCCGGTCTGGTGTTGCCGGGGCATTCATTTCTTTACTCTCCTCTGGAACTGGTGTTCCATTAATGCTGCGCAAAAGATTCTTGTAGGATGGGATCCCCAGATTCAGTGTTACCATGGTATGATGTTTCATCAAATTATTCCCTTCTGATACTCCCAGTGCACTGCTCACCAGAAGGCGATTTGGGTTTGTTTGAAGTGGTAACACTGATGGAGAATGGAGCAGAGCCAGCAGTTGATTGCGTTTTGGCCAGTTGTCCCCACCGTGGCCTGCCAACGGATTAGGGAACAAATCTGGTGCCACAGATGACCGACGTGATGCGTAAGAACTCAGTGCTGTCAGTGGCAACGTAATAGAATGACGATAGTCATGAGAGATAGAATCATGTCTTGATGCTGACGAGCTAGGAGATCCTTGATGAGAATCACCATGTGAATCAATGTAGTTGACACCTTGCAGAGTGTGATTATTGTTGACATTGTTGTTGTCAGCACTAGGAAACGTTGGACGGTCTTGATTTGACTCAGGAAATCCAGGAGGGGCACCCACACCGAAAGAATGTCGTCTGTCTTCGTCACCAATTCGTCTATTAAAGGGAAGGAGCGGCGGTAAAGTTGGATGATCAAAGCTAGCCAGTCTTGTCAGTGGTCTTGGTCTAGCAGTTACTGGAGCAGCAAATTGACCATTTGTTTGGCCTAGGACAGGGGGCGCTCCAACAGGGGGAGCGCCAGGAGCGCCAGGAGCACCAGGAGCGCCAGCGGAATTAGATTTATCCTCGGAAAAGATTGAAGTATTAAACATTATTTGAGGAAATTGATGGACTTTTGGATAATGAGAAGGTTCTGTTGGACCATTTATAGAAGGAGTAGTAAGATGTAGATGAGGATTTGAATTATCACCATGACTTTCTGGTAAATGATCATGATGACGGTTTTGAATGATAGGGGCTGCAGAGGATGATGATGATGAAGGAGGGAAATTTGGGTGAGGAAGTATTATTGTAGCATCTCCTCTAGAGGAGGCGACGGAGGAGGAGGAAGGGGCAGAACCATTTAAGGGGATTGTATGATTCCTTTGATCAGGGATGGAAGTAGATGATGAAGAAGAAGAAGGATTTTGTATAGGAGGGATTGGAGGAGGAAGAGGACTTGAATCAGAAGAAGTAGCAGCTTGACTTGCACGACGTCTTCTATTAGCACCACCATTCCACCAATTTTTAATTGCGTTATCACTGCGACCAGTAAGGTGACGGGCAATCTCGGCCCATTTTTTCCCGTGTTTAGCCACCAACTGTTCAATAAGTAGCCCTTCTTCTTCAGTGATTGGGTTTCTATTCAATGAAGGTTTTAAGTTTTGATGGTATCTTTCTCGACATTGTTTCGGCAGACGGGAGCCCAACAGAGTCAGAATGCGCACCCAATTTGTGGGACCATGCATAGAGATAATTGCCATTAAACGCCTATCTTCTTCGGGCAGCCAAGGACCACGACGAACTGAGGCAGGATGTTGATGATGTTGATGATGATGATGATGGATATGATTTTCTGGGTCATGGGGGAATTCTTGAATACCTCGTTTCATATTTTGGACCATTAATGATTGCATAGATAGCGGCGAGGAAAAGGATATGTACACTGAGGGGGAAAAAAACTTGGGATCCCAAAAAAAAAAAGGGGAATAGGAAAAATAGGGTAAGGATAATGTAAATTAGGTAAAGGAAGAAATATATGAATTAGACGCCAGGTCAAAACACAAAGGGATTAAGAGCTCCCAAGAGCACGATTGGTGTATTAAAGATGATGAAAGGGGGATAAAAAGCAGAAGGAGTTAGGAAGTGATTTTTTTTTTTTTTTTTTAGGAATGGATTTTTTTTTTTTTTTGGGGGGGGGGGAAAAAGGAAGAAAAAAAAGGGAGGAAAAAAAAAGGAAAAAAAAAAAAAAAAAAAAAAAAAAAAAAAAAAAAAAAAAAAAAAAAAAAAAAAAAAAAAAAAAAAAAAAAAAAAAAAAAAAAAAAAAGAAATATTTGAGTGAATGTATAGGACCTATAGATTGAAAGCAGGAGTGAACATTAGTTACTTATAGTACAGAAGGTCTGACAGAAGGGGAAACAAAATAACGAAGAATATAATAATTGACATTAAAAAAAAAAAAAAAAAAAAAAAAAAAAAAAAAAAAAAAAAAAAAAAAAAAAAAAAAAAAAAAAAAAAAAAAAAAAAAAAAAAAAAAAAAAAAAAAAAA
>JAJMHH010000155.1:0-15250 GCA_030582955.1 Osmozyma tolerans | reverse complement strand
TTTTTTTTTTTTTTTTTTTTTTTTTTTTTTTTTTTTTTTTTTTTTTTTTTTTTTTTTTTTGGTATATTATCATCTTGTCTTTCTGTAAAATATACACTAAAGATGGTGATACCAATTATCTTTAAAAAAGACACCATTTTCTATTTTGTTATTCATATAATTGGCCATTCAAGACTTATTCTTTTTGCTCTAAACCACGTTTTATATGCTAAAGATTACTTTCTTCTACAGTATCGAATAAAGGATATTTCTTCTCCAATACTATCGAATAAAGAACCTAATTGTTTATGTATTATAAACGTTTTATTAAAAATCTCCTTAAATTCTTCTATATTAGTACCTTTGTATATTATAATATCACAATACATAATTAGTTTCAAAGGCAACTAAGGCTGGGGGCAGAGAAACGAAATTACCCAAAAATCTCACCAACGACTTCGTGAAATTGCAAAGCATTTGCAAACTGATAAATAAGATTCTCTTCGTCACCCTTAACTTAGAAGTTTCAATTCCAGAATTCTTCAAATTCATCCCCGCGCTTGTCCAAATCTTCATCATTGCACCACTCAATAGGAGCAGGACACTCTAAAGCTGATGAGGACGCTTTGGGAACATCAGGAAAGTCAGGACAGGTCTTCAAACAGGTTGGATTGATATTTCTTTTTGGCACTGCACCAGTGTAACGAATCTCGGTCTTTTGGGCGTTCACTTTAAACTTCGACAAGTCGTAATCAGTGCCAATGACCAAGTAGTAGTAACGTTTTGCTGGCTTACCATCTTTATCAACATAGTTGGTGGTAAGGGTCAACTCGTTGTTTTTGTAAGTCCATTCGTTAAAAGGGATTTTGGTAGTAATGGCATTGTTATTGCCAAAGCCATAGATGTACATATGTTGCAGCGATGTCCACTTTTTGGTTGGTTTCCAATCTCTCAAATCTAATGTTGAAGTTGGTGTTGTCAAATAATAGAACTGATATGCCCCTCTATTGGTAATGTCAGTAAAGCTAAGCTTTGCCCCTTTTTCAATACGAATACACCCGTATCCCTCAGTTCTAAAGAGAGGAACATCCACATTCTCAATACACATTGTGCCTGTGTTGTTGATCCAATGGTAACTGTAGAGTCCCAAAGGAACCCCCGAGTTCTTTTGCTGCCTAATACTGAGCAACCCCCGGTTATACCAGAACCCAACACTATCAAGATGTAAGTCATCAGGACCGGAAAAGGTAGTCATGTCTATCATCAACTGGCCATTATTGATAAAAGGACCTTGAGGGATAATGTTAATGTTGCCAGGCTTGTTTCCAATTCTGTTTGTAAGGTGCATGAAACCATTATTCTCAAACGATCCACCAAGCTTAAGTTTTAAATCCTTTTCACTAGCCAATGTTAACCGACCGTTGTTGGCAAGACTACCATTGACAATTATATCCGACTGGGAGAAAACACTCAACCGGTTGTTGGTGCTGACATACAAACTCTCAATAGTAAACTCATCTGGACAGGTATATTCTGTGAATTCTTTTTTCCACTGGGTGGGTTTGTCAACGAGAAGATTTTGTATCCAACCCTGAGCCTGAGACTGTGGCATCAACAATGCCAAAGCAATCCAAAAAGCAAAAAACATGTTAGAGAGTTAATGGGGTGGATTTGATGGCAGAACACCATGTATTTATACTTGGAAGGCATTGCAGCGATGTAACCAGGATGAAGTCAGGCAAATCATACAACTAAGAGCAGTGCAAATAAGCTGGTTTGATGATTGCCAAGAAATAAAACAGCAGAAGATGGAAGTAGTAATATCATCAATAATATCATCAATGATATCATCAATAATATGATCAATAATAGCAAAAGAAAATCCTTCAAAAACTTATTGCCTTACAAACGCGTTGCAAATCCGGAATAAAGGCACGTTGATGCGTTAGTGGGGTTTATATGTAGGAGTGCATATAAAGTGTGAAATCCGTACGAAGTTGAATGAATTTTTGCATGAGTGGGTTGTAGAAGGGATGGATTGAAACATATATTGGAGCATGGATCATAGCATGGATCATAGCATGCAGAGGAGCTTTCCATGTTTTGGGCATAATCTTATTTTGAATGTTTATGTTCATTGATTCTTATGCTCTATTTATCATGCAGCCCCTGTCGGTAATGCACATGGACGATCTGGATCTGCAATTCTTACATATAAGAATTAACATAAATTGTCCCCTTTTATTTTTAATTACAACAACCTTTATTTTTAATTTCATCAACCGCTTCATAGTATAAAGTAGTAAAACAGAAAGAGCTAATTTTATTGCAACCAAGTTTACATAAAGTTTTGCATATTAAATTTGATTCTTATAGTGACCGAGAGAATAAAATTTTTGAATTGTTGCATCTTATTTTGGTCTCTCTGGAAGCTTAAAAGAGACATTACCGACTGATAATCGTTAGTGCATTGTATCAAGAAAATCTCTGGGGTGACTCCTCTTTTCAATTTTTTTTTTTTTTTTTTTTTTAATTTCTACGAACTAACGAGTGCACGCTAGAAAAAGAGTGACCATCTGTGGATATTGTAATAGTGTAAGTATTATATAAATTATTATATTAATTATTATTGAATATCCAGCTACAAACTTAATATACCTTTGTAAGTATTTATAGTTTATTGACATATTCTTTATATTTTATTCTTTATTCCTATATAGAATAATATATGTTTTATTGTTGAGATTAATAAGAAAATTATAAAATAATAAAAATAATATATAATTGCTAATTATCCTAATTCTATGAATGGAACTTCTTCATGAAATAATATTTCCTAATAATATAAATTCAAATATGAATAAATAGAATGATAATTTAATAAAGTATTGTCTCTTATAATAGATCTATCAGTTTCTGGTAATATTAATAATATAACATTGTTCCAAACATAGCTATAATCCACCTAATTTACAGATGTTAATATTGGAAAAGATGGATATCAATACAATATCACTACAAATAGTATTAAAATATTTATGAAATAACTTATCATTGATAATCTATCTAAGTTACCACTTATTGGGTAAGCTGAAAATATATAAACTGATTACATTACTATTAATACTGGTAATATAAAAGATAATAGAAACTTCATGCAAAAAATCTCTGAGAATAATATTGCCAATAAGTTTTAACTGATGCTCTTTAATGACTCATTTATCTATCTCATGAATGCTGTTGATATTATTACTGACCTAATGTATTTGGTGAGAAAAACAAAAAATACAAAATATTTATATGTACAAATAAATGTTATTGAATCTTTAAATACAAAATATTTATATATTTTTTTGAAAATATATTAATATAAAGAAATAGATATACATAAATTTATATAATAAACACCTTTTCTTTAGAAAAAGGGCGGTTTAGTTTAAAATTTATTTATATTTGATAAGCATCATTTTAAAAATTATATATTTTATAATACTAAATATTATTAGTCAGAGTTAAATAATAGATAGAAATATAAATTCAACCCTTGATAGGTAATCGTATAATTAAGATCCATTCCCCCTTTCAGTTTAATTCTAAGTAATTTAATACTAAGTTAATTATATTTTTGAGAACATGATTTGAGAACATTATAATGGTTCAGAACAAATGCATTATTCGCTGATATTTAATGTTCTTTATAAAATTGTTTATTTTTGAATGATTAATTATCTTCAATTACAGGCATTACATCGTTGCCGTCAGTTTATGCTGTAAAGTACTATATTAAGTTGTATAATGAACAAAATCCTATACATTTTTAATGTTATGAAATATAATGCGTTTATAATTGAAAGATTTGGTTGAAATCATGATGACATTAATAAGTAGGGTTAAGAAAAAAAGAATTTTTGTATATGTTAATGTTGATATAATTTATGATATATCTGTATATAATATTTATTTAGGATCATAATAATACTCTAGATGATTTATAGCTTCCATTATATAATTATACACATATAAAAAAGAATGATGCATCATTTTCGTAGATACATCTTATTAAATTTTCTGTATTAATATCACACATTATATGGTCAACTGAATTAAAAGCTAATCTATAATAAAACAATAATGATAAACCACTACATATTTGTATAGCTAAATATAAACCTAATGGTCCTATGTTATATCAATAGCTTATTGCATTTGAGGGGTATTATAACTATCCTTAATTACCCTACCTCCTTGAAAATGGGGCTATATTATTATAATGCAATATCATTATTATGCTATTTTATGATTATATACTTTAAATTATACTTTTATTATTAATTCTATACATATTTATATTAATATATTAATATATATAAACATAATTTTAAGAAAATAAATTGATTTTAAATAAAATATATTGACAAAAAATTTGCCGGTAAAATAAATATCATACATAGGCTATACTTCAGCTTTCATGTTTTCCCAGCTTATCCTTCACTTCCTGTGAGATGCAACAGTTCAAAACATTATTGTTTTTAAAAGTCATTTGATCAGATTAATAAATGTCATGATTGTCAAACTTTATAGTCCTCACTAACGGCCGTCGACAGTACTTTTTACAATGGTAAAGAAAAAAAGAATATTGACAAAACAAAAAAAGAATATTGACAAACAAATAATCAATAATTAAAACAAAAGAAACTATTAATTGATAAAAACAATAATAAAAAAATAAGGAAAATATAGCTGGACATTAGGCCAAGCATCTAAGTTTGGGACAGCGGGATTGAATCATCTTCAACGACTTCATCTAAACGCTGTTTCATTCTTTTCATGGTTTTCCAGTCCCTTCATGAAACCCTAATCTTCTTCGTCACCCCTAACTTGGAAGTTGCTGTTCCATAATTTATCAGCAGCTAATTCATACTCGCGCTTGTTGAGTTCTTCTTCCTCACAATCTTCAAGAGGAACAGGCACTTCTGGACAAACTCTGCTCCAGTTTTTGTTTGGATAATCAGGAAAATCAGGACATGAACACGATGCAGGAATATCCCGTTTAACTTCACCAGGATAACGAATTTCAGTTCTAGCAGAATTAATAGTGAATTTTTTAACATCGTAACCTTCACCAATACCCAAATAATAGTAATGTTTTTTTGTATGTTCCTTATTTTCATAATAAGTAAGAGTCAATTGTTTTCCTTCGTAGGACCAGTCATCAAAAGCATCTGGGGAATAAATAATGTTGTTATTTCCAAACCCATAAATTTGAATTTGGTACAGATCACGCCATGCAGGTATTGGCTTATAACCTTTCAAATTAACTATTGAACTGGTTGTTGCCATATATATATGTCCTGTTTGGTTGAAAAAAACAACATCGTCCAAAGTAAGTACGGCATTGTTTCCCAAACGAATGCATCCGTGTCCTAAAGTTGGAGGCACGATCAAATTGGTATTTTCCAAACAAATGGATCCGTCGTTCAAAATCAGATAACGAGCTGCAATTTTCAAATCTGGCTGATCACGGTTCGTGTTCTTTTTCTGTTGCTTTACATTAATAACTCCAGTATTAAACCACCCAGCTCTACCCCATATTTGCAGCTGCTTGCTACCATCACTCTTACCTAAATCAACAAACATTTGTCCGTGGTTATAAACTTGTCCATCACAATTAATATTTAAAGGATTGAATTTCTGTGGATTTTCATTACCAAAAAAGGCAACTCCATTATTTTCAAATGATCCTCCTTCAATTGAAATAGGTTCATTAACTTCATTACTAATAAACAAGAATCCATTATTTCCAGTAGTACCGTTAAGATAGGTATTACCTGGTCCAATAAATCTCGCTCCTCCATTGTATGTTGTATGTAAATTCTCAATATAAAAGTTTTCAGGACATGTATATTTTTCACCGGTTGTAAGGAACAAATTCTTTTCAGCACGAAGTGCTTCTGCTAATGCAATAAATGATATAATTCCAAATCTCATTTTGCTTACGTTTTAAATTATTGGTTGTCTCGTATTTATATCTCTTCTAACAAACTCCAATTCCGCAGATCTCATGGTTGCAAATTAATTTCAGGCTCCTCATTGCACGAATACTCATCTTATTCTATAATGAATAATCGTTTGCCACTATTGATCATTAAAAAACCGCCTCACTAAGTTGTTGCCCTCAGGGAATTGTATCTTTGTTCTGCGATCTGCACAATATAGTGTGATTATGTAATCCAAATTATGTAGTGCGATTCACCTACTGTAACTCGTCCAAGATGTGCTCTGCTCATCAAGAAAAAAATAAAATAATCAAATCATGTCAAATAGAGCCTATATCAGAAAGAGCTTTAGAAAATTATTAAATGCTTAAAGAGATATGCATCAATGATTGGTATGTCGATCAAATACTTTTATTTATTGTTCTTTTTAACCTTGATTCTGTATATAAATAATAATGTCACGTGCTACAGAACTTCCCGTTGTTTTATTTGATAGTCTTGATTTTGGCGTAGTTACATTACATAAAGAATTTAAAAAAGCTCAAATTTTCTGAACAACATTTTATCCTCCGCACTTGTCGACATTGTAAACTTCTTCCTCTTGATTACGTAATCGGTATCGTCTGATTACAAAATCACATGCGAGAAGTGCAAAACAAAATGATTAGCTGTATCCGAACAGTATTTGTTGCAATTTAACTCAGTATTATGACACCACTTCAAAAGACAAAGAAAACTAAGGAAAGCAAAGGAACCTAAAGAAAAGAAACCTAAAGAAAAAAAAAAAAAAAAGTTTGTACTATGGTTCTTGACAGAGACTATATCATAGTACAACCATTTGAATATAATTACTTACATAAGCATAATTGTTAAATTGTCCTTTTTTATACCAAAAATGTTTTTTCTTATTCTTTTCTTATTCTTTTTCTTCTTTTTTTTTTTCTACTTTGTGAAATACCTACAATAGAATCATGTTCTTGATCTGAATTCTTTAAAATAAATTTTCGATAGTTATGGATCCTCGTTAATAATACGTGGCAGTTCTGTCGGTAGTTATGATGTAATTGGGCTATTTTCCTAAATTGAGCTTTGAAGGTATATACTGTAACTTTTATTTGATCATTCCACTATTGTCAATAATGTACTTGAAGTTTGAAACTATGCTTATCTGTAATACAATAATTATATACTGAAAATAAGTATTCGATACATTTTCTAATAGCAGTAATTCTGTATCATCTGTATTTTCTGTATTTTCTGTATTTTTGAAACTTTCTTTTTAATAATTCCTCTTCCGTTTGCAATTCTTTTTCTACAATTCCCTTAATTTTCTTTTACGATATTCAAGCATCTATCCCAATACCTGCTTTATTTTATAGATTCAACCAAAGAACATGCGATCCACACAAATTAACTGTTCATGAATCAATACGTTATTCACGTGTCCTTCACGTGACTCTTTCAATAATCAACAAGTATTGTGTCACACTCTCTTTTTTAAGATTTGTTTAAAAGTTTGGGAAAAAATTATTTGGTTAGTGAAAGGACCAGAGCTAAAAAAAAAAAAAAAAAAAAAAAAAAAGACTGTTTATTGAGATCTTAATTCTTTTCAAAAAAGATTGCGGGGAAAATTTCTAATTGATTAATGATTTTTTGAGTTATGAATACAAAGATTTTTTTTTTTTTTTTTTGACAGCAAAATAGAATAAAGATGCAAGAGCAATCTGAATTTTGAAGAGACGCCCAGACAAAAAGTGGCAGAAGAAATTGTTTACATTTTTTTCAAGCGTAAATAGGTAATTCCAGCTTCAATTCTGTTTTCTTTTAACATTTTTTTCTAAATATTGTTTTTTCATATTTTTCTTTTTAATTATGGTGGAAAACGGACATTAGGGTGCAAAACTACAATGTAATTCTCACTCCCATAAAAATGAAAAGGAGTAATAAGGGTACCAAAAATCCAAAGTCATAAATCAACTCTCTTTTATAATATCAACGTTGCTTGCTGCTTGGGGATATTTTTCTTCACCAGTCATTGAAAATTCTTAAGTTCTAGATCCTGCAATTACATTGTCTCACTACTTCTCTTTATAACCCGATTACGTAATCAAAAATTTGTAATTCTTGAGGGATCTATATTATAAATATTCGATGTTGATATGGTCCAAGAATTCAAATAACTTCCTTATCGACTCTGATAAAAACATGGGTAGATCTCTAAGAAACAACAGTCCCAATACACCTTGCAATGTGATTTTAATAATAATAATAATAATAATAATAAAAAAAGCAAAAATTCAATTATTGATAAAGACAAAAATCAGTAATTGAGAAGAACAAATTCATAGCTAGACACAATTTTAATATCTGGCGACGTATAGCATATGAAGGTCCCACAGAGGGCAATAAAAGCTGTGGCAGAGGAATAGAATCATCTAAGAATGTCACTAACGACTTCGTCTAAATGCTTTGCATTTTTAAACCCATTAATAAGATCCTAATCTTCTTCGTCACCCTTAACTTGGAAGTTGCTGTTCCATAATTTATCAGCAGCTAATTTAAACTCGCGCTTGTCGAGTTCTTCATCTTCACAAGGTTCAGGAGGAGAAGGACAAACTCTGGTTGTAATTGTTTTATCTGGAAAAGGTGGAAAATCAGGACATGAACAAGATGCAGGAATATCCCGTTTAACTTCATCAGGATAACGAACTTCAGTTCTAGCGGAATTAATAGTGAATTTGTTCACATCGTAACCTTCACCAATAACCAAAAAGTATTGATGCTTTATTTGACCCTTTTTCTCATTATAAATAAGAGTCAATTGGTCTCCTTTATAAGACCAATCATCAAAAGCATCTGGGGAATAAATAACGTTATTTTTTCCAAAACCATAAATTTGGATTAAGCCCAGATTAGGCCAGCCTGTTGTTCCTTTGTAACCTTTCAAATTAATTATTGAACTGGATGCTGCCATATAAATCTTTTCTTTTTCGTCGAGATGAACAACGTTGTCCATAGTAAGTACGGCATTGTTTCCTAAACGAATGCATCCGCTTCCGACAGTTATAGGGATCAACATATTGGTATTTTCCAAACAAACGGATCCTTCGTTCAGAATCAGATGAGCAGCTCCCACTTTGAAATTTGGCTCATCACGGTTTATGTTCTTGTTTCGTTGCCTTACATTAATAATGCCATCATTAAACCACCCAGCTCTACCCCATACTTGCAGAAGCTTGTTACCATCATTATTACCTAAATCAACAAACATTTTTCCATGGTTAAATAATGGCCCATCACAATTAAAATCTAAAGGACTAGATTTTTGTGGATTCTCATGACCAAAAAAGGCAACTCCATGATTGTCAAACGATCCTTCAATTGTAACTGTTGCATCAACTTCATTGCTAATAAACAAAAGTCCATTATTTCCAATAGTACCGTTAATATAAGTATTACCTGGACCATAAAAACTCGCACCTCCATAGGATGTTGTATATAAATTTTCAATATAAAAAGTTTCGGGACATTCGTATATGGCACCGGTTGTAAGAAACAAATTTTTTTCAACCCCGATTGCTTTTGCTAATGCAAGAAGTGATAAAATTCCAAGTTTCATCTTTACTTTTTAAATTATTGGTTTTTCTAGTATTTATATCTCTCTGAACAAATTACAATTTCGCAGATCTCATGGTTGCGAATTAATTTCAGGCTTTTCAATGCATTATATTCTCAGAAAGATTTTTTTTTTTTTTCAAATGGTTATATACAGGAAAATACATACAATCTTTTAACTACTACTTGTTTATGGCGCTTCTGGTCATTAGAAAACCGCGTCACTGAATTGCTGTCTTCTTGTATCCGTTTATTTGTTATGTAATCTACGCTATGTCGTGTGATTATGTAATCTTGGTGAGATGTTCTACAATGATTTAGTTTTGACTGTGTGCTTGTTTCTATCTGATTTTGTCATTGAATCCATAGTAACATGTAAATCCTTTGTTCCATGGGAGCTGCGAAAGTTGTGGGGATTTAAATAAAAATTGTGCCATCCAACATCTTTGATCTTTGATTCACCATCAAATAAGCAAAATTTAGCTATTGTAACTCGTCAAAGACGTTTCCTACTTATCAGAAAATATAAATAAATTGACTGAATTATGTCAATAGAGCTTTAAAAAATCTTTAAGTAGATATGTATTGGTATGTCGATTATTTATTGGTTCTTTTAAAAAATATTCTTGTATATAAAAATAATATCACGTGCTTTAGAACTTTCCTCGCGTAGTTTTCTTTGATAGTCATGCTTATTTCAATATTCTGTTACAGTTTTGACCAATTTGAGATATTATTGGTTTTTTGGCGTAGTTACAAAGAAGCTCTATTTTGAAAAAAAAAATTGTATATTTATTTCCAACGCTTTCACTTTTTGATAACCTAAGTATTTCTGATATACAAACATAATAACATATGTTCTATTTATGCCAAGTTCTATGATTGCATAAGTATATCAAAATATATAACTTCTTCTATTTACATATACATATTTTAATTTTTGTATATTACTTTATTGTGCGAAAATTAAATAATTTAATACCTTTAAAACCGGTCTTTTCATCCTTGGAAAAAATATTCTGAAAAAAAAAAAAAAAAAAAAAAAAAAAAATTGTATCCGCCTCACTTGTCCAAAATGCAATCTGTATCCGCTTGATTATATAATTGGTAATATATGATTACATAATCACCTTCGAGAATTGCAACACAAAATGATTACCTGTATCCAAATGGTATTTGTGGCAATTTAACTCAGTATTTTGGGCGCCACAATTAAAGAAACCTAAAGAAAAAGAAAAAGTTTGTACTATAGTTATATACAGCTTATGGCGGAGACTACATCATAGTATCCATTCAGGGTTTATTGCTTACAAACGCATAATTGTTTATTTTTTTTTTATATATCAGTTTTTTCTTTTTTTCTTTGATATGCCATGACATCTGCTACTGTTAGATCATTACGATCATTATACTTTTTTTGATCGCAATAGCCACAGTGCAGCCACTATAAAAAAAAATAAAAAGTATATCAAGCATGGATCTATAATTTATAAAAAAGGAAGTTAAATGAATATCTTTTCTTCTTCTCAATGATCACTTTGTGGCCTAAAATCTTAGTTTTCTTTTCTTTTTTTTTTTTCTTTCTTTCTTTCTGTCATGTTTGCCGATGTAGATTTACAGAAGCTGGCCAGATGCGACTCTTTCTTACGAAATGTTAATCTCAATGTGCTCGCATTAAAACATACAAGCAAAATACCAAGGCGTCAAAAATCAGAAAAAGCCTGTTCTAACGGAAGATTTTCCTGAATGCCTACAAATACACCGATATAATTGCCAAGACTTTGATTTCTTTAATTTCAAAATGAAATCGTATAATGTTTTTGATAATCAGTATCACCGGCATAATGGATTACGTAATCAGATCCTCAAACTAAGCTTTGGAGTGGTAGCTTCGCCAGGTTTGGGATCCTGCTAGGTTTGGTAGAGACTGGTGGAGATGAATACTCAGAAGCTGAGTAGAAGAGGCAGCTTCTGAACTGCGAGGCCGTTACGAGCAAAATTTCCAAAAAACGACAAAGAGAACAAAGATCAAGTTGAAGATTTCTAGTAATGCTTGCATTGCTAACATCCTTGTAAATTTGAGTTTGGTGAGTGAGTGGTAAAGATACTAAAGATACAGCCTCCTTTTATCAGAACAAAGATGGCGTAATGAACGCTTTCGCACAGTAGAATATTTGCACCCAGACTACGTAATATAGCCATAATCGGAACGTAATCAGAAGCTCATCATCTACACTATGTGAGACACTTGATTTGATTTGGATACTAAAATGCAATTTTTCTTGGTGGTATTGCGGTTCTTAAGAGCCTTTTTTTCTGGTGGCGTTTTCCTCACTTTTTGTGGTTGGGTAAGTTCTAAAGTATTCACAGGTCGAAAGGCTTCTCGAAGGATTCTGAGGATGGCGCCCAAAATTTTGATAACTTCAAGAGATGAATATAAGATTTAAACCAAAACTGCCGAATATTCCCGGCCTGTTCACTACCAACAAGATCCTTCGCTATAGTCCAGATTTCCTTACTACAGTAAAGCTCTCGAATAAAAAGAAGTATACTGGTAAAAAGGGTCCCCTGTTGGCTTTTGGTGGAAGCTTTGTTTGGCATCTGCTGTTCAAGAAAAACGGAGACTTGTCTCTAAATCTCTACCCTCATCTTCTGCATCTACCTAAATTAGTGCTTATAAATCAACAGCTTTATAATATGATGTTGTACTAAGCCCTGAATCTGATTCTTATTATAATCTCCTTCAGTAAAAATATTTTACTTTTTTTGCTCTGTTATGTATTTTTGTTTGCATATATGGTGGAAGTGGGATATACGGTTGCAAAACTACAATGCAATTTTCGCACCCTTTAAAATGAAAAAAAGTAATAAAGACACCAAAAATCCAAGAAGACATAAATCAACTCTCTCTCATAAAATCCATATTGTTTGCTTTCAAAAGACATTAATTTTTTAGTAACCCGAAATAGCTTCATAAAGATCTAGATTCTGGAACTCCCTTTGTCTGAGACTAATTCTCTATATAGCTTGATTACATAATCAAAACTTACAACGCCACCATTTGTTGAATCCAGCATTAGTCTGAAACGTATATGCGGTCGAAATAAGATTATAATCATTGGCTGTCGGCTTTATAATCTTTTAGCATTCGATATTGATATGGTCCAAGAATTCAAGTACTAGTCGTCTATAATAAAAACATCGGTATAAGGAAACACCAGTACATCCCCAATAGAATCAGTACATGCCTAAGAAAAACCAGACAAAGTAAACTTTGCAATGTAATTTTGATAATTTAAATAAAAGAAAACAAAAATTCAATTATTGGTAAACACAATAGCCAGTAATTGATAAAAACATATAGCTGAACACTGCTTTAATGTCTTAACGGGGACGTATAGCACATAACGTACCCACAGAGGGCAATAAAAGCTGTGGCAGAGGAACAGAATTACCTGAGAATGTCACCAACGACTTCGTTTAAATGCTTTGCATTTTCAAACCCGTTAGTAAGATCCTAATTCTCTTCGTCACCCTTAACTTGGAAGTTGCTATTCCATAATTTATCAGCAGCTAGTTTATACTCGCGCTTGTCGAGTTCTTCATCTTCACATTCTTCAAGAGGAACAGGACAAACTCTGCTTGCTGATCTTTTATCTGGAAAAGGTGGAAAATCAGGACATGAACAAGATGCAGGAATATCTTGTTTAACTTCACCCGAATAACGAATTTCAGTTTTGGCGGAGTTAATAGTAAATTTGCTCTTATCGTAACCTTCACCAATAACCAAAGAGTATTTGTGTTTTCTTTGATTATTCTTTTCATTATAAAAAAGAGTCAAAACATCTTTTCCATAAGACCAATCATCAAAAGCATCTGGGGAATAAATAACGTTATTTTTTCCAAAACCATAAATACGGATATAACCCAGATTAGGCCAGCTAGCAGTGCCTTTGTAACCTTTCAAATTAATTATTGAACTGGATGTTGCCATATAAATATTTTCGTCTTTGTCGATATGAACAACATTGTCCATGGTAAGTACGGCATTGTTTCCTAAACGGATGCATCCGTTTCCAAAAGTTATAGGGATCAACAAATTGGTATTTTCCAAACAAATGGATCCTTTGTTCAGAATCAGGTGAGCAGCTGCCACTCTAAAATCTGGTTGATCACGGTTTGTGTTCTTCTTTTGTTGCTTTACATTAATAACTCCGGTATTAAACCACCCAGCTCTGGCCCAAATTTGCAGCTGCTTGTTACCATTAACAGTACCTAAATCAGCAAATAATTTTCCGTGGTTATAAAATACACCATCACAATTAATATTCAAAGGACTAGATTTTTGTGAATTCTCGTTACCAAAAAAGGCAACTCCATTATTTTCAAATGATCCTCCTTCAACTGTAATTGGTTCATTGACTTCATTGCTAATAAACAAGAATCCATTATTTCCAGTAGTACCGTTGATATAAGTATTACCTGGGCCAATGAAACTACCTCCTCCATTGTATGTTGTATGTAAATTTTCAATATAAAAATCTTCAGAACACTTATATCTTTCACCGGTTGTAAGAAATAAATTTTTTTCAACCCCAATTGCTTTTGCTATTGCAATAAGTGTTAAAATTTCAAATCTCATTTTGCTTACTTTTTAACTAATAGTTTCACTCGTATTTATATCTTTCCGAACAATTTTCATTTTCGCAGATCTCATGGTTGCAAAATTATTTCAGGCTCCTTATTGCACGAATACCCGTCTAATACTTCAATGAATAATCGTTTGTACCTACTGATCATTAAAAATCCGTCTCACTAAATTGTCTCCCCCACAAAATTGCCCCTTTGTTATTTGATCTACACAATATAGTGTGATTATGAAATTCACATTATGTAGTGTGATTATGCAATCTACACTATGTAGTGCGATTATGTAATCCAAATTATGTAGTGCGATTATGTAATCCACATTATGTAGTGTGATTATGTAATCTACACTATGGAGTGCGATTCACCCATTGTAACTCGTCCAAGATGTGTTCTACTCATCAAGAAATATAAATAAATTCAATGTCAAATAGAGCTTATATCAGATAGTGTTTTAAAATTTTTTTAAACGCTTAACGAGATATGCATAATTGATTGGTATGTCGATCAAAAAGTTTTTATTTATTGAACCTTATTTCTGTATATAAATAATAATATCACGTGCTACAGAACTTCCCGTTGTTTTATTTGATAGTCTTGATTTTGGCGTAGTTACATTACATAAGGAATTTAAAAAAGGCTCAAATTTTCTAAACAACATTTTATCCTCCGCACTTGTCTACATTGTAAACTGCACCCTCCTCACTTGTCTACATTGTAAACTCCTTCCTCTTGATTATATAATCGGTATTATTTGATTAAAGAATCACATTCGAGAATCGCAACACAAAATGATTATCTGTATCCAAACAGTATTTGATGCAATATAACCCAGTATTATGACACCACTTCAGAAAACAAAGAAAACCAAAGAAAGTAAAGAAACTTAGAGAAAGCAAAGAAACCTAAAGAAAAAAAAAAGTTTGTACTATAGTTCTTGACAGAGACTATATCGTACTACAACCATTTGAGTATAATCACTTACATGAGCATAATTGTTAAATTATCCTTTT
>JAJMHH010000154.1:0-15675 GCA_030582955.1 Osmozyma tolerans | reverse complement strand
AAAAAAAAAAAAAAAAAAAAAAAAAAAAAAAGGTATATAAAATAAAATATTTTTATATTATATATATATAGTCAAAGTGTAGAGGAGAACAAGTCATTTTAGTCAAGTGTAATAATGAAATTGATTTTCAATCAAACTTACTGGTATGATTTGATGAAGGGCGCTCTCATTCAGTTACAGATGCGCTGGGTACACACCGTTTACCTCTGAACCTCCGTAGTGTCAACTGACTCCTCTACACTGGGGAAGTTAAAGAGTTACATCTCAGCATGATCAATCTTGCTTTTATTCTAAAACTTGTTTTGCTCTTCTTACGACGATCAAATCAAACCAATTCTGCTGTGGGTAAGATCTCAGATGAAGCGGGTTAATTCTTAAATACTGCTTTCCAAGCTTAATTGGATGTATCTTAATTATATGATGATTTCAATTGAAAATCATACGAATTTGTATTTAAACATGATAAATTAAAGAAGGCAATCCCGGAGAGGTTCAATTTCAATATATTTCAAAATTATGTTTTTACATAATTGGTGCAACAATGCTCAAAAGCTGCGAAACACCAACTATCTTGTACAAATTTTTCTCCCGAACAACGGTGAAAATATTTTTAAGTTGTCTCTAAAAAATCCAATTTAAAACTTAGATGGAAAACAATTATCGCTTAATCAAGTTGATAGATAGTTCACGTAGATGAAAGCAGTTATTGCATCAAAATCTTTTGCTTTGTATTTTTTTTGCAGCTCACATATCTACATGGGCATTATATCGCGTACCAAAGAAAGAGTGGACCAAAGGAGGAGCGCGAAAGACTGGATGGATTAAGAAGCGCCGATCTGAAACTTAAACAAGCAAGCCTCAAATACTCGATTATCCTGCCATGGAGTGATGAGTGATGAGTATTGTTTAGCGATGACTACGGGTCCAATGGGTTAATTTTTCTCTTGACTGCAGCAGCAAAATACTCTCGTTTTAAAAGGAAGTAACCATGTTTTGCAGGTGTCAGATATAGAAAGCAAATCTCGTCTTTACAACTCTTTCGATCATACTCGAGCTCTTTAAAGTTAAACAATACTATAATAACAAGTTGAGTGCTCACTAATCAGTAGCTATTCCTATGATTTGTGAATTCCTCGCGCCCTGGCCCAGATCTCGTCAGACCCACCCGAGATGCGCATCAAGACAATGTGCAGTGTGAACCCTATTAGCTGACTCCGATCGCATCTCTCTTATCACGGTTATTACTAGTTCAACAACAGACGTGCTACCTTGATTTACTATAGTCTTGTCTCCTGTCTTTTTTCTTTCTTTTCTTTTTTTGTTTCTTTCCCCTTCTTTATTCTTCATATTCTTCTAAAATGTGTGGAATACTTGGTGTTGTGCTTTCCAATCAAAGAAATAATGTGGCACCTGAACTTTTCGAAGGTGCTATGTTTTTACAACATCGTGGACAAGATGCTGCCGGGATCGTCACATGTGGTACAAGAGGTAGGTTCTACCAATGCAAAGGCAACGGTATGGCCCGTGATGTGTTTACACAGTCAAGGATGAATAACTTGGTTGGTAATATGGGAATAACTCACTTAAGATACCCAACAGCTGGTTCATCGGCTGGAAGCGAAGCCCAACCCTTCTATGTCAACTCCCCATATGGAATATGCTTAAGCCATAATGGAAATTTGGTGAACTCCGCCGAATTAAGGCAGTACTTGGATGAGAATGTCCACAGGCATATCAATACAGACTCTGATTCCGAGCTTTTGATCAACATTTTTGCCTCCGAACTCGAAAAATTCAACAAGTCTAGAGTGAACAACCAGGATTTGTTTAGTGCATTGAAATCTACAATGGAAACGATCCGAGGAGCGTACGCAGTGGTTGCTATGTTGGCGGGTTATGGCGTGATCGGATTCCGAGACCCAAACGGAATAAGGCCATTGCTTTTTGGAGAACGAGTCAATGAGGATGGCTCTTCTGATTACATGCTCGCGTCTGAATCTGTTGTATTGAAGGCTCATGGTTTTGCTTCCTTTAGAGACATCAAACCCGGAGAAGCTGTCATCATTCCCAAGGCACCGACTTCGCAAGATAAGCCAGAGTTCAGGCAAGTGGTAGAGCCGAAGAAGTTTGCCCCGGACATATTCGAATATGTTTATTTTGCTAGGCCAGATTCTGTTTTAGATGGTGTCAGCGTTTACAGATCACGCATCGAAATGGGGAACAGATTGGCTTCCAAAATACGCAAATCTTTCCCCAATCATGATGTGTTGGGAGAAATTGATGTCGTGATTCCTGTGCCGGATACTTCAAGAACTTCAGCCTTGCAATGTGCTGTCTCACTCAATGTGCCCTATCGGGAGGGCTTTGTGAAGAACCGTTATATTGGCAGGACTTTCATTATGCCCAATCAGCAAGAAAGAAGATCCAGTGTAAGAAGAAAGCTCAATGCCATGGAGCTGGAATTTAAAGGCAGAAATGTTTTATTAGTGGATGATTCAATTGTTCGTGGCACCACGTCGAAAGAAATTGTTGCGATGGCAAGAGAAGCAGGAGCTAAGAAGGTGTTCTTTGCTTCATGTGCGCCTCCTATCAGGTACAACCACATATATGGAATTGATTTGGCCGACACCAAAGCTTTGGTTGGTTTCCACAGAACAGAGGATGAGATATCGTCCGTTATCGGATCTGATAAGGTATTTTATCAGGATCTACATGACTTGGTGGAGTGCTGTTCGAGCGAAAGGACCTCGCAATTTGAGGTTGGCGTGTTCACTGGGGAGTACATTACAGGACCAGAGGATGCGTATATCGAAGAACTAGAGAAAATCCGTGCCCAGAACCAGCGCATCAAGGAAAAGACAAGAGGGCTTAGCGTTGACGCGTGTATTGATGCGTCGGATCTCGTGGATGTGAAGGCTGAGGTGGACATTTCGATCTACAACACTGGGGATTACGCATAATCAGAATTTTTTTTTTTTTTTTTTTTTCGTTCATGTAAGAAGCTGGAAACGTAATAGATGATCGTACACAGTTAGATAAATCATATGTATAAAATTTAATGTTATATACATCACTCAACGTCATCAAACTTTTCACCTTGCACTAAGTCGGGGATGTCCTCATCTCCACCCTGGGATTGAGCATTAGGGTTCAATTCAGCAGGTGCCTTGCCTCCCTGAATTTGCTCAGCCAATTTTCTTAAAGCTTCCAAATTCTCTGAACCAAGCTGAGGTAAGATGCCAGGGATTAATTGAGAGATATCCTTCTCCTGTGGGTATCCGGTGAAAGCGAATGTGTTAGATTGAGATGCAGCTTGAACACCAACTCTGTTGAAGTGGATAACCTTGCCGTTGTCCTTAAAAAAGTTAGCCTCCTCCACATTGTCGACCTTGACAGCCTTCAACTTGCCCAAGGCTTCAACCAACTTGATATCATCACCTTCTCTCACCACCTTCTTGGCCTTGACTCTTGCACCTCCGACTCTCTTTGGTCCGGACTTTTGTAACTTGGCTAACTTCTCGGGATCAATTGGCATGTTCGGATGTGTAATAGTTATTCGAATTTTTTTCAACAATTCGACGCTTGAAATTTTTCTCAACTGGCCTCGACACGACCATGAACTACATCACGTGAAGTATCCCTATAGCTATTACAACTTTAAATGCCGAGCCAGGAGAGCACTTCATTTTAACAAAGTAAATGATCCACGAGGCTCTTGAGTTCAAAACCGACAGTGATCAAAAACTTGATGGGATTTCACTGGATGTCCCATGTCTTTATTACATATAATCCCAATAATAACCTGTCTATTGTAGCTTCAACATCTAGGATGATGTATACATAGCCTTTTAAAAAACCGGGTGACTTCAGGCAAATTGGACACTCCTGCTTGAACATCGTAGGAGCTGACATACAGCTCATTTGCTTACACAAATCATGACGTAAGTTCAACCAGGGTTCGAATTTTTTTTTTTTTTTTTTCCTGTAGTGGATAGAAATTAACGATATTCACAGACATTCACTTGTGGACAAAAATTAATTTCGCCTCGTTATGCGTTCATCAACGTATCGATCTGAAAAACTACAAATTCAAATTCAGTATTCGGAAATATGTTGAAGACAAAGCAGTTGGACCGTCAAATAATGTCATTCATCAATAAAGCAAGGAAAAGTATAAGTAGACATACATGTGTATATACATATAAAAAGCTATCTCTTGCCCACTAAGAGAATTCCATGATAGCATTCACCATGTCATTATTGTTTCTTCTCAATGCAGCGGCTGCTTTAGCTCTTGATACTTGAGTTTGTTCGACAATAATACTGATATCCTGGGGATCTAAACCTTCCTCGCTGACCTCTTCTTCATCTTCAGGCTCGTTGTTTTCTTTTGGAGGGTTCAATGAAGCCTTTTCGAGGTCAGCAGTAATAGCCTCCGGAGACTTGTCTTCCTGTTCAGCAGAGGCACCTTGCTCAGAAGGAGCATTCTGCTGAGCAGCTTGAGCCTCAGCAATTCTGGCGTTCAAATCGTCAACCTTGGCTTCACCGAAAACAACATAAGTACCACCAACCGATTTGTACACATCCGGCTCGTCAATTGCATAGATCAAGTTTCCCCGTTGCTTGAAGGTCACACGAGAGATACCCTTGAGCTGCTTCAAGCCAAACTTCTTAATAAGCTCTCTCGCTTTTTTCTCGTTCTTTGGAATGACCTCAACGTTGGCGCCTTGGGGGATTTCTTCAACTGACATCTTTTTGTATTGGATTGCTGGGAAAGATTGAAAAAAAAGAGTGAAAATTTGCGAAGTTCTCAAGCGCTGGGAGAAAAGTTCGGACACCCATGCACGCGCACTCGCACGCCTACTAACGGAAGCAGAAAAAAAAAAACGACCTGTATGAGGGAGCCTTTATATTCACGGCTCGGTCGGAGGAAAGAGCTGACCCGCAGTGTCCGCCGTACCAAAGACTTCCTGGAGAAAACGCATGCAAGTTTACGAATAAGTTCCACTATGATATCATTGAATCTTTTCTCATAAGGCAAATAATCAAATTTTAAAAGGTTCTCCATCGATGAGAAGAACCGTAGTATTGCCCCCTCTATTCAATGTATACTTTAAACTTCAAAACTTGTTTATTTCAACTGTAGTCTGAAACCTAAATTGCTCTGGTGCACGGATCTTAAAGCCCCGTAAAGTTCCGAGCAGGATGAAAGCATAACCAGGCCCTGTTATTTCCGCCTCTTCACACAGTATCAACATTTCTCATTTATTTTCTTTGATTCCTTACTAATTCTTTGATAAGATAATTCTGCAACACTTTCAATAACATTTTCTACTTTGTTAAATTATCCAACTGAACATAAAGGAACTCATCATTGAACGCATAATAAAGAAGTAACACCTGCTATCCAAAACACGATGCAGCACAACGATTATGAATCAACTTCTCTATCTCGAGGGACTAGTCCTACCGATCCAAAATCAGATATGCCTTCTTCTAGTAAGGATAACCAGGGGAAGGAAAGATGTTCGATAAATGATTTGAAAACGGCTAGAGCTCCGGATTGGAAACAACGGATTCAAGCTTACTGGTTCGAAAAGGGTTTGGCTGATCGCCCGCCTTTCTTACAGAACATTTATTTGAAAATACCCAGACTCGTATTTGTTAACACCAATTTACCTGAGGACTATGTTGATCCTGCTACAGACAGACCATTAATACACTATCCACGAAATAAGATCAGGTCAACAAAGTATACACCATTGACTTTTCTTCCCAAGAATCTTTTAAACCAATTCAAAAATGTTGCAAATATATACTTCTTGATTTTGGTTATTTTGGGTGCATTTCAAGTGTTTGGTGTCGCAAGTCCAGGCTTAGCTGCTGTTCCTTTGATTGTCATTGTCTGTATCACAGCAATCAAAGATGCTGTCGAAGATTACAGAAGAGTGATAAGTGATGCCGAACTCAACAATTGCCCCATCCATCTCCTTCAGGGCATGAACAACAAAAATGTTATCCTTGATGATGTGGGTTCGTGGCGGAGGTTTAAGAAGGGATGTACGGCTGCAACAATCAAGACATACCGCGCCTTGAAGGCAGTTTCCATCAGAGCTTTTGGATCTAAACAAAAGAAAAAAGCTTTCAATGATGAGATCGCCTTGCAAGAGAGAAACGACCTTTATAGAGTTTCCACGGTACATTCTGAGCATTCGGAAATCTCTCATTTGGGTCGTCCATCTATGGCAACCAGACGATCCAGAAAGTCTCATCAGCTGCAAAGGCCTTCAGCCCCAACAAAACCACGGCCCCATTCGATCTTGAACCCAGTTTTGTTTGATGAAAATTCCACAAACCCGGAAACTGTGAACACCACCTTCAAGAACAGAAAGTGGAAAGACGTTAGCATCGGCGACTTTATTAGAGTCCGGGCTAATGAAGAAGTTCCCGCGGATATGGTTTTGATTTCAACGTCGGACGCCGAAGGTAATTGCTTTATAGAGACTATGAACTTGGACGGCGAGACCAATTTGAAGACTAAAACTGCGGTTGCATGTGGTGGAAGCTCCGCCTTGAAACATTCCAAAGATTTGGGCAACACCAAGTTTTGGATCGAATGTGACCCTCCCAATGCTCAGCTTTACTCTTTTCGTGGTACACTTCATTACGAGGATTACGATGAATCTGGTAACTTATTGAATAATGACGAAAAGGAGGCAATAAAATATAACAACGTTCTTTTGAGAGGATCCATATTGAGGAATACGAAGTGGGTCATTGGCGTTGTTGTATACACTGGTTCCGAGACAAAAATTGTGATGAATGGAGGAATTACGCCAGTTAAAAAGTCGAGAATATCAAATGAATTGAACTTGTCCGTCGTGATGAATTTTCTCGTGCTTTTTATATTATGCCTTGTGTCGGGAATCATTAATGGTCTTTTCTACAGGAAACTGGATGAGTCCAGGCTTTATTTTGAGTTCAAACCATATTCACCGACTGCTGCAGGAAATGGAGTTCTTTCATTTTTCGTTGTTCTCATCATTTACCAGTCCTTGGTTCCAATTTCGCTTTACATTTCCATTGAAATTATCAAGACTCTTCAAGCTTTTTTTATCTATTCTGACGTGAAAATGTATTACGAAAAGCTTGATTTCCCATGCATCCCTCAGGCATGGAATATTTCAGATGACCTTGGTCAAATTGAATATATTTTTAGTGATAAAACTGGGACCCTCACTCAAAATGTTATGGATTTCAAAAAATGTCTGATTGGAGGGAAGTCTTATGGTCTTGCATATACAGAAGCGAAGCAAGGTATGGATAGACGCTTAGGCATAGATGTTGTCCTGGAGATTGAAAGATGGAACGCAATAATTAAAAAGGATAAACAGACAATGATTGACAAACTAAAGGATCTGATGAATAATGACCAGTTTAGGGATGAAAATTTGACATTTGTGTCCAGTGAATTTGTGGATGACATAAGCCACAGCTCCAAGGCTAACAGTGAGCAAAAACGTGCAAATGAAGAGTTCATGCTTGCTTTAGCCGTTTGCCATACAGTCATGACTGAGAAGAACGAGTTTGATCCGAGTATGAATGACCTCAAAGCGGAGTCACCGGATGAGGCAGCTTTGGTCTCAGTTGCAAGAGATGTGGGGTTTGTATTCAAATCCAGGACCAGAAACCGGCTTTTTCTTGAAGTTTTCGGTGATCCAAGAGAATTTGAGCTCTTACACACAATTGGGTTCACGTCTTCCCGCAAGAGGATGTCTTGCATTGTGAGATCCGATACCGGGCGTCTTTTCATGGTTACAAAAGGTGCCGATAACGTTATATTCGAAAGACTCACACGTTCGAACTCTTCTGATGAGGTACTCAAACGAACTGCTTTGCATCTCGAAGATTACGCCAAAGAAGGTCTTAGGACTCTTTGCATTGCGAGCAAAGATTTAGATGAAAACGAATTCAAAAAATGGCACGCACGTCAGCGTGAGGCCGAGTCACTGATAGATGATTCGAGAGATGCAATAATTGACGCATTGAACGAAGAGCTTGAGAACGATCTAGAACTCTTGGGTGGAACTGGGATTGAAGACCGATTACAACAAGGAGTTCCAGATTCGATTTCTTTACTTAGTGAAGCCGGTATAAAGCTTTGGGTCCTTACTGGTGACAGAATCGAGACAGCAATCAACATTGGTTTTTCATGCAATCTTCTTAGAAATGACATGAAATTGTTGCTTGTTAGACATAACGAGTCAAACCCCCACGATCATAACTATATCAGTAAGCTCGTTGTTGAGTACTTGCAAGATCATTATGATTCCAGGATTATGGATGAAGAAGGCGTGAACGAACTTATAAAGATCGAGAAGCGCAATCACGCTCTACCAGAAGCGAACAAAGCTCTCATCATCGAAGGTGCGGCCCTCTTGTCGATCTTTGATAACCAAGGTGATGATGAACTCTTACAAAAACAGTTTTTGCTCCTTGGTAAGCAATGCAAAGCAGTCATTTGTTGCAGAGTATCCCCTGCTCAGAAAGCTCAAATTGTTCGTGTCGTGAAGGATAACCTTGACGTGATGACTTTGGCCATCGGAGATGGTGCCAATGATGTTGCGATGATTCAGGCAGCTCATGTAGGTGTCGGGATCGCTGGTGAAGAAGGTAGACAAGCGGTAATGGCATCAGATTATGGTATAGGACAGTTTAGGTTCTTGTCGAGATTGCTCCTTGTTCACGGGCGATGGTCGTATAAGAGACTTGCCGAAATGATACCATGTTTCTTTTACAAAAATGTGGTTTTCACTTTTACATGCTTTTGGTACGGGATCTACAATGATTTTGACGGGTCGTATCTCTACGAGTACACATTCTTGATGTTTTACAATTTGGCATTCACATCCTTACCCGTTATCTTCATGGGCGTCCTTGACCAAGATGTGTCTGATACTGTCTCCTTAGTTGTTCCAGAACTTTACAGGTCGGGTATTTTAAGCCTCGAATGGTCTCAGTACAAGTTCGTTTGGTACATGTTCGATGGTCTTTACCAATCCGTGATTTCATTCTTCTTTCCATATCTTATCTTTTATGTGTCATTTCAAAACCATGAGGGGCTTCCAGTCGATCATAGATTCTGGGTTGGTGTTTTATGCTGTGCAGTCTCCGTCACTGCCTGTAACATCTATGTTCTTTTACAACAGTTCCGCTGGGATTGGTTATCATTACTCATTTATGCCTTATCCACATTGGTTGTTTTTTTCTGGACGGGTGTATGGTCAGCGAGATCATACGTTGGTGAATTTTACAAGGCAGGTGCGCAAATATTGGGTACATTAGGGTTCTGGTGTTGTTATTTCGTCTCTGTCATTATTTGTGTCTTGCCTCGCTTCACATACGATTTCTTGAAAAAAAATTTCTCCCCAAGAGATATTGATATAATACGGGAGCTTGTGCGTGCCGGTGAATACCGTGACTATCCAGAAGGATATGATCCTACTAATACAAGCGATATTGAAAGGCATCGGATCCTTCAAAGGCTTAATGAAGGCGACGATGAACTCCTCGCCAAAGTGGAAAACGCAGTCGAAACCAACCATGATGATCAACGATCTACCAAATCTGCAGATCAAGGTAAAATTGTCAAAGCGTTCAAGCTGATCAGAAAAAGAGGAGCTCTGATTAGATCGAGAAGGGATACAATTAACGACAGTTCAAGGTATAACCTGCGTCTTTTAAACAAGCCCTTGGATCTCTCCCAACTTCGTCTGGAAATGATTCAAAGAGGTGAATATAACACAGGGGAGCGGAATTCACTTGACCGCATATCAACAACACAAGGAATTCCGGGTCTTACGCAAGCTGAGACCCTCATGACATATCATACGCGACAAAGCATAAATTTTGGTCGCTAGAAATCTTTAGCAATACACGACCGGAAGTTCTTATTATTCGCATACGTAGTAAACATGAAGATGAATTAGTAGCCATGTTCTCGTACGAATTAAGAACAAGCCCGAATAACGATGCTTTTCGTGTCTCCGTTCTCAAATTTGACGATGATGTTCAAGTTATAGCTGATCCTGTGTGGGATGGTGGGGACCCACTGGATATTTTGAGTCTTGAGAGTACCTTTCGCAACACACAGCTCATTTTACTATCCCATTCAACGCCAGAGTTCTTAAGTGGCTATGCATTGTTATGCCAAAGTTTCCCCAGTCTTTTATCTAATGTTCCGGTCTTTTCCACAGTTGCTGTGAGTCAATTAGGCCGAGTGTCTACAGTTGAATTTTATCGCTCGCATGGCTATTTGGGCCCTGTTAAGACGGCTTTCCTTGAGTTAAGCGATATAGATGAATACTTTGACAGAATAACCCTGATAAAATACTATCAGAATGTTAGCGTTCTCGAAAATCGCCTCTTATTATCTGCCTACAATGCTGGGCACTCTTTGGGTGGATCTTTTTGGTTATTGGCAAGAAAAGCTGAAAGAGTGATTTACGCACCGTCATGGAATGTCTCTAAAGATACTTTTCTCAACGGTGCTGCTTTCTTATCAACTGCTAACGGAAATGCTCTCCCATCATTGACAAGGCCAACCGCATTAATAACTGGTGGCACGATCGGATCTGCTCTTTCCCACAAAAGAAGAGTCGAAAAATTCTTGAATCTCATTGATGCTACGTTAGCTAATGGTGGCGCGATATTACTTCCTACAAATATTTCGGGAAGATTCTTAGAATTATTGCATATTGTTGATGAGCACTTGTCCATGCTCCAGGGAGCTGCTATACCTGTATACTTTCTATCGTACACTGGTACAAAGATCTTGGGTTATGCGTCGAACTTATCTGACTGGATGTCCAGTCTGGTAATGAAAGAGTTTGAAGGAGGTATTGGCAGTGAACGGGCTTTTGAAGACACCCCCATGGATCCGTCAAAGGTCGATCTTTTACTGGATCCTGTTGAACTCATCAAATACCCTGGGCCCAAAGTCGTTTTTGCCTCTGGACTCGACATTGACGAAGGCGACCAGTCATCAGAGGCTTTACGTTTATTGTGTATGGATGAGAAGACGACTATAGTGTTGACAGAAAGACCACTGATGAAGCTGGCCAAAAGTTTAGCTTCGGATTTATATCTTCAATGGTGTGAATCTGTTTCTCTGAAGAATTCTGGAGTTTTAGAAGATGGGTACCCGGTGCCTCTTGAAAAATCTTTGAGCTCAAGTCATTTTCTCGAAGAGGAAGGGTTGAAGGACTCAGAACTTCAAGCTTTCAAAACGAAAATACAGGAACGCAGAAAGATAAAGGCAATCGAAAAAATAAAAGATAAAAGAGCAAAGCAGCTTCTCAATACTTCATTACTATCTGATGAATCAGAAGATGAAGAGGAGAGCAGCTCAAGCGAAGAGGATGAGTCCCTGAGTACCAAAGACAGTACGCAAAATTTGGTCAATACCAATAACGGGGAGGCTCAGCCTTCAGCAGCTGTTAATGAGGCTTACATAACTGATTACGTCGTTGAGAATTTGGACTCAAATAAACCAGTTGATATTAGGGTCACATCGAAGTTTCGCTCAAGACAGGCAATGTTTCCTGTTAGGAGTTCTAAAAGAAAAAAATTGGATGACTATGGAGAATTAATAGACCCCAAAGACTTCCAGCGTTCCGATGATAACATCCAAAACTCCAGGCTTATAAATGAGAGCAAGAAGAACTTTGAAGCTCTGCTTGGCGATTATAAGCAGTCTGGGGTGCTCAAGAGATCTCGACGGAATCAGGATAACTCAAACTTAGAGAACAAGCTCACCCCGCAGCAAACTCTCAACAATCAGATTCTCCAAAAATATTTGGATTCCTTATATCGGCCGGTGAAACGCGTTCCCTTAAGAAAAGAGAGCGTAAATGTTCGCTGTGGCCTCTCTTACGTGGATTTGGCAGGAGATGTTGATATACGTTCGTTCAACCTCATAATTTCTTCTGTGCGTCCTACGAATTTGATTGTCCTTCCGGATTATACCTACAGAGAACAACCAAGTAAAGGAATAGACGGAGTATTTGCTATTCAAAAGTCCATTGAATCATTCCAACAGAACCGGCAGAAAGAAGGGAAGCTCTCAGAAGAAACTTCAAGGCAAATAAGATCAAGTTCGATTCTCGAGAAGCATATCTCAAGAAATTACAATACAACTGAGATGAGCTTGAATCTTGCAAAATACAATGACGCGATTACTATATTAGGAAAAGGACAAGGTGGTGGCAATGATTTCCTGCTTCATATCGATGAGGACTTATGGAAGACCATCAAATGGAAACGTTTAACGAGTAACTATCGACTTGCTCACGTGGAAGGGTTGATTGATACAAAATGGCGATTTAGAGACGAAGACACCGACCAGGAAAGTCAGCATAGTTATCTCAAACCGATTAACTATGACAACGCACCTGGTTTGGATACAAAAGATAATGGTCGCCCATTGAATCTGGCTAAACTTGCTGTCGGTAACGTCCGTCTTCCTGAATTAAAAAGAAGGTTGAAGGAGCTAAATATGAACGCCGAATTCAAGGGGGAAGGCACGCTTATGGTGGACGACCAGGTTGCGGTTAAAAAGGTTACCGCAATAGCAGGATCCAACGACGATGCTGGCGATATCATCATTGAAGGACATATTAGTCTACTTTACTACAAAGTCAAGCGATGCGTCAAAGACATGTTAGCGTACGTCTGATTCCTGTATATATATATCCTAAACAGTCGGTAGTGCGATGCTAATCCTGACCAATACCCACGAATCTAATAGGCCCTCGCTCTTCAAACTAACTACAAGTATGCAACCTTACTCTAGATCTGGTGGAACCAGAAGGTGCTTCTACGAATTCCAAACCCTTGTCGCGTGCTATACGTCAGCAGATACCGAATCAAAGAAGGCATGCAATCCACAGTTCGATGATTACTTTGAGTGCCTACATGGTGAGAAGGAAAGAGAAAAGACGAGGTTGATGCTCCAACAACTCAAGGCCAATGAGAGTTTCGACGAGGCAGTCAAGTCTTCCGATTTCTACAAAGCTTCCAATACTGTGTACGAAAATCTCGATCTTGTCAACAAGTGAAATTGTGTGGAAATCCTTTCGCAGAAATTTTATAAAATACTTTAAATATATATCGATGTAAGGTTATCATTTCTCGGTAAATTGTACAGAGTTAATATTAAGCACGACCCTTAACAGCCTTCTTTGAGAGACTCGAAGAGCTTTTTCTCACCATAGGA
Source organism: Osmozyma tolerans (assembly GCA_030582955.1). Taxonomy (NCBI): domain Eukaryota; kingdom Fungi; phylum Ascomycota; class Pichiomycetes; order Serinales; family Metschnikowiaceae; genus Osmozyma; species Osmozyma tolerans. Next base: position 2,399 of record JAJMHH010000154.1, on the reverse strand, counting down.
CTGTAATGCCTATCTAACAAAACCTGTTCCCACAATGTCGCGTTCTCAGCGTTTGACTTCTCAATGTCGATGCCCACATTGCTCAGTTCAAAACCCAATACGTAGCTTCCTTCTTCATTAATCGTCTCATCGGTAGACCACAAAGACGTCACTGGGCCACTGAATTTGCCACTGAGTTTGTCAATAAATTTCAAATCCGCCAAAACTGTTTTTTCGGGGGCGTGAAGATTCATCATATACAATCTTTTGATGAACAGGAGAGCACGACCCGAAGAACCACTCTTCGAGCGGAAAAAGATATAGTCTAGACATCTTAAAAGTAGTTCGGCGTGGGTAGCGAAATTGACAGACGGTTTGTATGCTTCATTACCAGAAGCTAGTGGATCCGTCAATCTCAACGACTTCGAAGATAATTCAAGATCAGCATCAAGGCTTATGTCCGAAAGAGCCCTGTAAAGCATATTTACGAATCTCGATAGGTCAACAGAAAAAGGAAGCTTTCCTGACTCCCTGTTGTTGAGAAGGAGTACGAATGACGTAGCAATCAAAAGAAGTGTCTGCCTAACATCAATGGCATTGTAAAGGCCGTTCTTTCTGAGCTCCAGCGACAATTCCGCCAGACATATGCTCTCATGTAAGTTTTCAATGCATTCCCTCATCACCAGGATAAAATCCCCCAACAAATCAAGATTTGCCGACGGCCCAAATCGCGAGATGCCTTCCAAACTCAGGGCCACTAAATTACTTGCATGCGAGTTCCCCTGAGAACTTGATTTCAATGTTTCAAGGTATAACCTGAGAACAATTCGCAAAATTTGTGCTTGATTGTTTTCTTTTGCTTCAGCAGTAACTGCTGTCTCGGCTCTTTGAAGTTCTAAAGCAATTGATTTGGCTTCTTTACGTGCTTTGCGTTCCTTTTTGGAAAGATGCTGTTTTTTCTGCTTCCTGAACTTTGAATCAAAAGCAGGATTCTCGTCCCTAACAATAAAGTCATCCAAGACTGACAAATTGAGCAAGATGTTGAAGACTGATTCGTCAACACGATAATCCTTCTTCTGAACTCTTTTCGACAAAAAGCGACAAATAATCAATGAAATGGATCCAGAATCTCCATCTTCCTTCAACAAAGATTCCAATGTTCTCAAAATTTTGTGGTCAAGTTCAGGTTTGAGTTGCTTTATTCTTAATGAATCCATATTTCGCACTAATATCCATATTAAAGTGTCATTCCAATTAAAGTGCTTGAGAGATGAAAGTGCAAGCTCACATACAGCATTGAGCGAAACTAAGGCGCGCGACTCTTGAAACTTGCTAAGGTTTTTGGAGGATTTCATGAGGGACTTTGTGTTTTGGTCAAGGAAAGTGAGAAATGTTTGATAGTTTCCTAAAAGTCCCTGCTCCAAATCCCTCAATTTTGCGACGTCTCGACTAACTTTCGCCTTTTTTTCAGACTCAGTCAAAGGTCTGATTTTGTAACCTGGTGCCAAAGCCTTAAACACAGGTACCAATGCTAAGATCGCTATATGGGATTTTGCAGGTTCCTCTGATTCAGCAGCCCTTCTAAGCTTAATAAGATGTCTCCAGTTCTCTTCTGGATCCTGCATCAAATCTGCAGCCAAACTTCCGATTTCCTCTTTTATCAAGAGGAGCCTTTGAGAAGGTGAGAGAGATTCTGCATTGAGTGATTCATTCATATCCTCTTCTTTCGCTAAAGACGGGATCTCACGTACGGGCTCATCAGACTCTTCATCAGCATTTTCAATTCTTCGTTCAGTCCGTCTAAGAACACCTCCGTCTTTTATGGGTAGACCTTCATCGGTAAAATTGAGATCAGACTTGCGGGGTTTCAACTCATAATCTTGCTCTTCATTATCCCAATCTTCAGACTCAGGATCACCCGCGTCAGGTGTGAACTTAGAAGTCTTTAATATGCTTTCATCTCCGTTAGATTTGATCTTCTTTACAGAAGAGTGTTGTTTTAGATGCCGTTTAACCATATTGAACTTGGTTTGGTAACAAGCCCGATGAGATGAGCCCCTCAATATCAATCACGTGAGCATAAAATAATATACAGAACGAAATTTTGGCAATGGGTCGAACATTTTGGAGCACGTTGGCGGATCTCTTGTAAGGAAGATTGAGTTTTCTAGTGATGTGAGCCACTTCTTTTATAGTAGAATTTGGGTGCATCTGTTTGATGGATTGGGGTGGTCCAAGTTGGTTGTACTGATTGTTACATGTCTCCATGTACTTCAATGCATAAGACGCGGGACCACGACATTTATGATTATCAAGCTGGACGACATTCTACGTTCCTCTACGAGTGAGACTTTATGAGAATTCGACCCTTTCCAGTCGTACAGTTGAATGAATGTGTCATGAGATCCCGCATAAAATTT